>JAILXH010162774.1:18201-36625 GCA_023558415.1 Piaractus mesopotamicus
CAAATTAATAATTTAGATTTTGTATAGAATAATTTAAACAATTTAGATTTCAATATTATAGCCCAGATAACCCACTTCAGGTGCTTTATTTCATCACGTCTAGTGTTTTAAAGCTGCACTGTGTCAGATTTTTTTGTTAAAATTGAAAGAAGTAGCATTAGTAAGTCAGAAGGGGAGAAAAGTCACGCTAAAATATGGTGTGCATGCACTGCTGCGAGTCAGTGGCGTCAGGTTGGATATTGCAAGAGTTTTTCAGACCATGTCACATATCTTTACATATTAATGTCACACACACAGGGTCAAAAAGAAGGCCTGGCTCGACGTTTAGGTCTCAAAAGTAAAAACAACATTACACTGATGAAGTTATGATGATAATTTACTTGCATCCTCAGAAGATTCATCCTTCACCAAATTTTGTCTTTTCATACTCTTTCAATATGCTCGCAATCAAAAGATTCATACAGTCAGGGAAGGGGTCTGAAACACACCAACATTAAAAAAGTGTGCATGCAATTAAACATTTCCACCAGAGAGGTCTCCAAATCTAACAGCTTTAAAAAGAAGTTATTAAATGACCAGGGTTGGGAGGGTTACTTACTGTATTCCTGTACAGACACTGATTACCTGTTAAAAAATGTAATCTGTAACTTAATCTAAAGGATTACTATATCAAAGAAATGTAATCTGACTACTTTGTTACTTTTGGATTAAGTGATTATATAGGCTACTTAAAATGAGGTTATTGGCTATTTAATTTTCTGCGCTGTGTGTGCAATGTGTATGTCCATTCGGTTATTCAAATATGGTGTGATTTAGGACTACAGAGAATGCGGGAACAATAGCAGCTTATATTGCGTCTCACAAAAACGATCAGTGATCTCAGGTTTAGGAAAACATCTAAGCAGCCACATCCAAGTGGAACAATAAGTGGAAAAAAATTTCAAACAAAGATAGACAATATAAATTGTGAGAGTTTAGACATGCAAGCTTGTGAGCAGTGAAAAAGTTGACAAGTTTAGACATATAGGTGTAACTTCCCAAAAGAAAACTGTTCTTCTGGTACACTGAGACTAAAAACTCAGACTAAAATACAGACGCGCCAGTAATTGTTAATTCAGTTCAGTAACTATGCAAATGCAAGTTGTATTAAAAACTATATTGCTCTCCTGAGATTTTGCCTTATCTGTTAAAAATCTGTTGCATACAACGCCAAAGTCAAAAGATCAGTCTCATAGACATTTTTTGAGATTCCTCAACAACAGTAATCACTAAATATAGGTCTTGTAAAAACTGTGATTGAACACGAATGATGGCCAATCAGTTCATAAGGTTTCATTTTGGTGCTTCGTGCTCGGACTTCTGATGATCGAAATTTGTAGATGTTCCTTCAGCTTTCAGGGGTTTCAGCAGTCCACATATATCACGTTTCCTATGAGTTGAGAGCTGATTGTCTTAGTTACTTATTTTGCACTCCAGGATTAAAATGTGGCACCTTAATGTTAGCAAAAAAATGAATGAATAGCTATTCAGACTGCAGAATTTCTTGTAGCATAAAACAAATATAAAATAATAAATAACATACTGAAATGATCCATTTTTAATATTTTGTCAAGTTATAATGTTTGAGACATGATACATTCTGGATATTAATTTTATTAATATCATTTTATCATTAATTTTACTCAGCTTTTTTTATTTTATTTTTTACAGGGTTCTTTTTATGAATTACATGAAATGTGTAAGGCTTTACAGGGCTAGCATATTAGAATAGAATAGAATTTCTACATTTATCTGCAACAAAAATAGCTTTTTATAATAATGAAATAATTAAAATGTCTGAACAGTGATTCCAAACTTTTAAACAGCAGAGTACATGATGTAATACAATATGACGGCATACATGACAGAGCGGACGCTGTGGCACCATTATCAACACCGACGTGTCAACCTTTGAGCTAAAGCAGAGCATCAGCCTTCTGGCTCTGTTCTGCATTCGGGAACAGTATAGACTGCCATGTATGGCCTTCCACGTGCCACAGAGGAACCCAGAGCGCCTAAGAGTCCATAGTCCCTATAAGGTATCGGGGCTCTTGCGAGCCTTTAGCCCCCCCAAAGATCCACATTGTGTAACAATGGCCATTAGACAAGTCTGTGTAATTGGCCGCTTCTCTCCATGCATGTCAAAATAAAATTTATATTGATTGAACCTTCAACCTATGTCTGGGTTTATTTCAACAATAGAATTACGATCTAAGCTGAAGTACTAATTGCCCTAATACATGTACTAAGCAGCTCCGGAGGCTTTTATCATTATCAAAATCAAAATTATATAATGAAACTTATCTGTTCTCACATAAAAGGCTTAAAACAAGAGGAAAAAGCTTTGGAAATTGACGCTCGCTGCCAGTAAGTTTAGCGCTGGCTTGAAATAGATCTTGTGGTTTAGTGAGCTGTAGGAGGTCTCGGAGCAGAGCATGCATGAGCGTATAGCTGGGGTGACATGCCGTGAACACCACAATGACGTGAAGCTCAACCTCCTGGGAGCGGCAGGGTCGCACACGGCCCAGAGAGCACGCCTCTCTCATGCACTTACTCTCCCGATCTCCCCCCATCTAATGCTGCTACTCCTTTTTCCATGTCCTCTGCATGTCTCACGCTCTTGCTAATCTACAGCTCCAGCACTCAAAAAAGGATCACTAATATCAGCCTTAAAATGACACCAACACCATTTATTATACTTTGTTCTTTACTCAGTGAGTTCCTGAGGAGGTTAACCACAACAAGCTAACACTACAAATATAGAGGCTATTTCTAAACCTGTGTGTTTGTAAAGTCCCCCTGCAATACTAAGGATAGGTTGCTCCAATGAGGACTAAATTAAGTAGTTTTCAAGCGTTTGCTAATTTAGCTTTTGTTTTGCAATGATTTGCACGGCACCACTTCATTTTCAACATGAATTACCAAGCTGCGGCCTACAGTTAACAACACATGGTGTTGTAAACAATGACAGTGCTACTCCTGAGACTAATTATTATCCAGACTGGGGGTGGTATCAAGATATCATGGTACCGCAAGACTGATATTCTGACATAGACACAATGCACTAGTAGCACCACATTTAAAAACCGACACCAAAATAACAATGTACGATCATTTCTATTCAACATTTCACATACTGTACTGCACTTACACCAATTTAACAAGAATAATTATGTTGTTTTTAACGAAACTTGCAGTTGGCCAATGTTCCTGAAGGTCAGATAATATCCATGATATGCTCAGAAAAGCATGTTATCACAAAAACATTTATCACAATGATAATAAAATATGGTTATCTTGCCAACCATTAATCCAGCCTCTTTTATTTAACTACCTTCAAGTGAAAACTAACAGAGGCCTGAATTGAAACGAATTTAGACAGTTAAACAGTACCATTATTAGACTGTTGACAGATCAGAACAAAGCAAGCTTGAAAAAAGTTGGTTCAAATAAACAAATTATAAAAATAAGCAATGAATGGTGCAATATATATATAAGGAAAAACTGGAGACAATATAACAGATGATTTCACAGTGAGGCACAAAGAAGCACGAGTTTAGTAAAGAGTAATGAAGCCATAGGATTAAATTCAATCTTGGTTTACCTTTAAACTTAAAGTAGGATTAAAATGAAACCCAGGCTAAGCTCATGCATATCTGCATCTCCAATTCCTCTACTAATGAGCAAATGCTTCTAATTCATCAAGGACAATCAACAGAAACTTTCTTTTTTTTTTTTTTTAAATCAAGAGTTCTTAATCCTAGTCCTGTGTGTTTTCCCTGCTTTAACACACCAGATTTAACCAATCTTTTAATTAACAAGTCTTTCCTGAGTTAAACTGTGTGTGTTAGAGCACGGAAAATACTAAATTACACAGAGCAGTGGTACTCTAGGTCCAGGATTAATAACCACTGCTTTAAACCCTCTGCCCAGTCCCTCTGAAGACTCATTCATGAGTTGCTGCTGCACCCCAATAGGCCTCTGATCACACACAGGGAGGCTGGCAGTGTTTGCTCTGTCCACAGGCATGGCTCTAGGGCAGACTGCAGTCACAAGTCCAGTCAGGGGTCATTCAGCATGACCATGTAGAGGAACAGTTATGACAGTACAAGGACAAATATAATGTAAGGAAAATACCTATTTCACATTTTGTCGCTGCCAGATCACAGACTCTTCTTCTAATTTTTTTTTTATTCCAAAAAAGCAGTTCTCATGTGCATTCTCATTATGATCAGTGCAAATTCCACGCTACTATACATATTTGTGCTTTTGCATGACAATACGATACACTTTTGATCTTCTGACCGAAATGAGTAAGAGAGAGGATACCTGGCACAATCACTCCCAGCAAATCGGGAAATCCAAGACTATCTACAAGTGCGTAGAGGTGGACTCTACAACCGAATAGAGGTGCAAAGTGGAAGCTTTAAACATCTTTGTCGAGCGAGTTATTCGTTTTAGCCATTCACAATTGGGATTTGGTAGCTGTTTGAATCCTGTGAAGAGATTGCTGTGACGTGTGTTTTCTCCACAAGCATGAAGTTGACTTCCTACTCGCCATCTTTTGAAGACATCTTTCGTCTTCACAAATTAGTTAGCACAATTGAGATATCACGGGTATCTGATACTGGCACTCAGCAATGTCAGTCTACCATTCTCTGCCCATTATTATTGTACATGACTGGGAAAACAAATAGTTCTCAAACAGGAGATGAAAGGGAGGATAAGTTTGCTAGCCATTTCAAACAGCCTGGCTTATCAACCATCCAAGGTAGATCGATTTTGATAGCTTTTTTTTTCTCTAAACATTTGTGGTTATTACTTTTAGGAATATCATGGGCTGTTAAACAGAACTATATAAATCATTCCCAGTATCATACATTATATAGCACGAAATCTAACCGTTTGACACCCCTAGAAACTAATCAGAATAAAATCTTGCTACATTAACTTACATTCAACGTTAAAAGTGTTTTTTCCTTGTCCTGAAAAATTACCTCTGACAGCAGTTATTTTATAAAACAGATAGTTCTGGTCCCAAAATCTGATTAGATGTGCCGCATTCAAAGCCATTGTAAAATTCACGATATAAGCACATCTATGACACCCTCACAACTGAATTCTGTATTACTGCGGCATGGCACAAAAAAAAAAACCTTTGTGCTGTTAATCGAATAATCTTTGACTCTCATGCTGCTTGCATGGACCACCGAATGCACTGATGAAGTAAGAACCCGTTTTTTGTTTAAACTGAGGGGCTGGCAACTTATTTTCTTAACTAGAACTAGGCTGGTCATCTAGCTAACAGGATAAAAGAACATTACGATATGATTCACTGTTAGACGGCAGCATAAAAGTCTAAAGACTTTCATGTGAATGGATTACATGCTTCAAATGTCCATGTTTCAGTCAGAAGTAGCATCAAACCCAGGCTGAATCCCAAATTGTTCCATACTCCCTAAACAGTGTGCTAACTATGGATGTTTAGAAATTCTGGCCTCTACAGCCAAATTGCGCATCATTTATCGAGTATGGATGTAGGTGAATCCCAAATGACTGTTGTTTAGCTGTATTACACACTGTTGAGGTGAAGGATCTAGTGTTTAAATTTCTACACAGTGCACTATATAGGGAGCAGGGAGCCATTTGAGATTCAGCCCCAGCATGAGAAACCTTCTTCTTCTCATTCAGTGGTCCACGATCATTGCTTGGCAATGATACTGTGCTCTGAAGGAACGACATTTCTTGGTGGAAAACCTGTTTGTGTCAATTTTCATTTATAATAAATTATTTTCAGAAAAAAAAAAAAAAAAAAATCTGTATTTTATTATATTTTACATTGGCCACTGTATTATAAAAGCAATAAGCCACTTGAGGCTATGCATTACTGTGATTTTATCACAGAGAGGAGAGTTTTAGGTATGTTTTAGAACATCTTTCCCTGTGATAAAATCACAGTAACGCACAGCCTCAAGTGGCTTACTGCTTTAATAAAACCCAGGTTTAAAATAGTTTGTTTGGATGTCACATTTTAGCTGTAGTTTCACTGATATAGTGACCACAGAAATCACTGACTGAATGTAACCTCAAGGCAAGTGATTCCACAGTTCATGTGCACAGAGTACACTTTCCTATGACCAATACCTGTCACAACGCGATTGTTGGACCCAATCAATTTTTCACAAGCCACAAAGCCGACAGACGCACTCCTCTATAGAATGATGCACATGTAGTTTACAATAGCCTACATGTGACTAGCTTTCATTTTTGTCTGTAATATGTCTCCCTGTACTGTCACCATACGAGAAATACTAAGTGTGAAAAGAAAAGCATAAAAGAAAAGAACCACACACATAAATTTACAAAACATAATTTGATTAAGATCATGCTTTTAACAGCTTAGGGAGATTCGGTGAACACAAACCCTGATTACATAAATCTCTAACCTCCCCCCACCTCCTTAAAGCCCTTACATTCTGTTAGGCCCCTCAGCACACACAGGCAGTGTTTGCTCTGACTACAGATAACATACAGACCACAGTATTTGGTCCTGCACACAGAGAATGCATGGTTTCAAAGCTAAACGCATGTGTACACTGGTACAAATAGGTAACAGTGACCGGTCAGACGGCTTTTTGACCAAAATGTGTTATTATATAGATTATTTTTCAGAAGTCTTGTGCTAAGTTACATCAAGGATACCGATGATTTGCATTCAGGACACTGACCACTGTCCACTTTCGAATTAAATACCACAACAGAGCCAAAATAATTTGCTTCACAAGATAACATCAGACTAATCTAATGTACATCAAGAGATTACACTTGCCCTCTAGATTGCTCACTGACAGAGAGAGAAGGGAAAGAGTGAGTGAAATAGAAAAAGACAAAGAAAGAGAATGAGAGAAGAGAGACACAGAAAATAGAGAGAGGAAGGAAGAGAGAAACAGACAGAAAAAAACAGAAATACAAAGAGAAAATTTAAAAACATAGAAGTAGAGAGAGAGCAAGAGAGGGACCAAAAGAAAGAGAGCAGGAGTAAGAGATGGAAAGGGGAGAGAGCTAAATATAGTAGTAAGAGAAAAAGAAAGTGGAAAGAAAGAGTGAAAGAGAAAAGACTAAAGTAAGAGAACGAGAGCGAGAGAAGAGAAGATAGAGTCCAATTACATTCAATACCAGCTGTGTACCAAGTTTTTTTTGTTTGTTTGTTTTTTTTTGTTTGTTTTTTTTTTTTTGTAAAAGTCCTTAGCCTAGCATGCACAGTACATTTCCTAAACTCATATCTGGCAGTGGCAGCTGCAGAGTCGTGAACACTGAGAATCCTCACACTCTCAGACCCTCACCGTGGCACCAGAGAGTAATGTGACGCTGATTCAGCAAGCCATTAAATCAAACCAAGGGGCATAAATTGCGTACTTTTATTATTAATTCCCACTTCAGCACCAGGTCCCATCAGTCCAATGTGGCTGTGGCGATGATGAGATCGATCGGGGCCGATGATTCATTAGCGCTCTGGTGGCACTGTTCGTTCCTGCCTATCAGCTGCAGCAGAGCCATGGGGAAGGAGGGCTGGGTTATGGATGTGCAGCAGTAGGTTACGGTGGGCTATATGGGGGGTGGATGTGCATGCTGCTGTAATTTGTTTGCTCTGATGGAGCCTCCCAAGAGACCTTTTTTTTTTTCTTTTGGCAAGTGGAGGTTAGCAAGCATAACCAGTTTAATGATCGACGAATTCCCCCTCCCCTCCCTGTGCAGAGGTATATATACACTGAAGGCAGACTAGCTCCCTCGCTGTTGTTCTCACAACAGTGAGAGAGAGGGAGCTAAGGAAACAAGAGCGAGAGATCAGATAGGATCTTAGTACAAATAGCTGCAGCCCTCTAAAATCAAAATGAAGGTTGCTAGCTTGATCTTACTTGGCAGCTTGTGTGCCATCAATGCTGCCCCTCAAACAGTCACAGACGTGCCCATCCTTAACACTCCGCCACCGACGGAAGCCCGGTCCCGCTTTGCGATGCTGGATGACGTGCGCCTGCTGGCTAATGGCCTCCTTCAGCTGGGGCAGAGCTTGCGAGAGTTCGTACACAAGACCAAAGGGCAAATCAATGACATCTTCCAGAAGCTGAACATTTTCGACCGCTCGTTCTACCAGCTCTCGGTTGTGACCAGCGAGATCAAAGAGGAGGAAGAGAAGCTGAAGGAAACCACCACCTTCTTGAAGGCCAACAATGAGGAGATTCGCAATTTGTCGCTGGAGATCAACTCCAAGATCAACAGCATTCTGCAGGAGCGCAGTCACCTGCAGAGCAAAGTGGGCAGTCTCGAGGAGAAGCTGAAGGGCCTGTCTCAGAGCATCGTGCCTCTAGAGCAACTCCAAGAGATCACTGCGCTGAAGGTGAGTGGACCTGCTTCAGGCTGCAAAAAATGTAATCTCTGCAATTCTCATAGACTGGTCACCATATCATATGGGTTCGATGAATTCCAACCAATCTGAACAAATGTCATTCACATCTAAGAGCTAGAGAATTGTAGATCACATTTTTAAAATAACATACAGCTGAATGAAAAGTTTGAACACCTCTGGCAAAAATCACATGGTTTGTGGATAGAAATGAAAAATTAAGGCATCCTACATGGAGCAAAAATGGTATTTTTCTGCAAATTGTAGCACACAATGTCTCTTTATTTGCTGAGTTTAGGACATGACAATGTTATTTTTGCAGAGGCCACATTTTATGTGTAATTTTCTCCCCATTTAGCAAATTTATGTTAACTTCTGTATTAAAATGCACAGAAGTGTGTTCTCTGTAGATGATGTGCTCTTATTTTCACTTAGAAAATCAACAAAACATTTGACTAGGGGTGCCAAAACTTCTGCATATGACTGTATGAACTGCTTTTTTTTCCCCTAGTAGAATAAAAAGAGATGCTCCAAAACTGCATAAGTCAGACTTTAAACTGAAGAATCCCTCTCACATAAGCACTCAAAAGAGGTTTGTTGCAGGATGTGATCGACTCTCAGGAGAAGACCATCAAAGACCTGCTGATGTCAGTGCGAGAGCAGCACGAGCAGCTCAACTCTCAGAAAATCAAAATCAAGAGCTTGGAGGAAAAGGTACTATGCACTGCATAAAAACTGATTTTGTGCATTCTTGTTGAGTCTGCTTCACATGTTTTTTATTCCATTTTTGATTTCAGCTTAATTATGACCCTTTCCAAGAAACAGCTGAAAAATCTGCAGAACCAAGTCCAGAGGCACCAGAACTTTTAGAGTACCTAACAAGCAACTCAACTGATTCAACTATGGACACAAATGGTAAGAGTCAGAGGGGAACACCAGACAAAACTATTACACAGTCAATAAACGTCAGAACTGCGTATAACACCTTCTTTTGCAGACTTTCCCACAGACTGCAGTGAAGTGTTCAACAGAGGCCAGAGGAACAGTGGAGCTTACCCAATCAAGCCCAATCAATCAGAGCCATTCAACGTGTACTGCGATATCAGCTCAGGTAAGAAACAATCTATCCAAGTTGAGTCAACAGTGAGGTCGCCTGCAAAGCAAAGTTGACTGCATAAAAACAAGACTACACTAATGAAACAATTAGCTACCTGACATTTTTTTCTTCCTGTTAATTAGCCAAGATATGTTTGATTCTTTAGCTTTGCATTAGTCTATGTGCCTGAAAAAAAAATGTGGGTGACAAATTTACATTACTTGGCCTCATAGTTTGCTTTATTTTTTTGCTGCCCCGCCCCCCATAAATTCATTCAGAACATCCAGGGTTTACACATTTTCCCCAATTCTTGGCTTTACAGATGGAGCAGCTACTGTCATTCAGCGCAGAGTGGACGGTTCTGTAGATTTTGATCAGAACTGGGACAAATATGAACTTGGATTTGGAAATTTGGAAAGTAAGCACACAAAACAAAGCCAACATATATGTACACACACACACACACACACACACACACACACACGTACGTAAATTCCTACACTGAATGGAAGCAATTACTGAAAAAAAAAAAAATTCTGGACACAATGGCACCTTTGGGCTACTAACAACATGAACACCTCTGCGATGTAATTATATAGCGGCAAATATTACATAAGTCAAACTTGGAGCTGGGCCAAATGCATTTCAAATAGGCTTCAGGCAGCAAATGTTTGGCGTCAGTCCTACGGCACAATTGTTAGCAAGCTTAGCTTGTCAGAATCTACAGTGAAAAAGAAAAGTCGTTTCTGATGAAAAGCTGACATCAATTCCTCTCAAGTTCACTACGGGTGAAGAGGAATGTTGCAGACTGACAGGATAAAACGGTACAAAATAAACAGGTTTAAAATCGCTGTCAAGATCTGTCATGAATGTTTCATGCTAATGAAAAGCAAAACACGCTTGTTGGGTTTGCCTCTGTAAGTCTTCACAAATGCTGATTGACAGCAGTATTTGGCCCAGGAAAGCCTAGTAAAGCACATACTTTCAGGTTCCACCACAAAGAAACTATTTTTACCCTCAGATATCAAGACTGCCTACGATTTCCACTTCTTTTTGTATTACAGAGGAGTTTTGGCTGGGCTTGGCAAAAATCTACTCTATTGCCAGACAGGGCGACTATATTCTAAACATTCAGCTAGAGGACTGGAAAGAGGAGAAAAGATTCATTGAGTATTTGTTCACTCTGGATGGTCCCGCATCTCACTACACGATCCATCTGACACATCTGTCTGGAAACCTGCCGGATGCCATGAGCAACCACACCGGCATGATGTTCTCCACCAAGGACAAGGACAACGACAATCACGAGGATTCCAATTGTGCCCGTAACTACACAGGTAAAACACTCTTGTTCTGATTGTTATTTGCAGGCCTTTACTTGCAGGTCCTGGTTTTACACACTTGAACCTTGAATTACAATAAATCTTGACAATTTACAGGTGGTTGGTGGTTTAACGCATGTGGTGACACCAATCTAAATGGCCGGTACACCTGGACACGCTCGAGGAGTCGTTCCCTGCGCAGGAAAGGGATCTACTGGAGACCTGGCAGGGGGAGCACTTATACTCTCAAATTTACAAAAATCTCCATTAGGCCATCGTCCTAGTTTCAGTGATCGCTGAACCTGGTTGATTGTGCAACTCTTGATCAATGAGGTCACACAGGCAGCGGTGATTCTGGCCAACAGAAGTTTCCCCATTCTCCTACACTCAGTCCAAAAGTGCTGACGCTTCATCAAAGAATAACACAACTACAGCAGGCCATCAACCAGTGGCAGATATAAAGGAGATGTTGCATGTGCTCATCCTTTCTGAATGATTTAGAACATTGTTCATAGAGATTATAGGCATAGCTGAATGCACTTCTGGAGTAATAATAGTGACCTGTTGCATGCTATTAGGAATTGTGATACACTTTGAAACTACTCATATAATAGTACATTAAGTAACCATAGAAAGAAAGCCAGTGAATAGCAATGTATACATGTGTAATAGTTTTCAGTGTCTTGTTTTTATATTGCAGTTTAACTTAATACCGTATTTAAGCAGTGTTCATATTTGCGCTACATTAGTCAAGAACTGTGCTATGGTAGTAGTAACTGTTTGCTCCGTTATGTTACTGAGTCATATTGACTCCTGGCTACACACTGTGCAAACCCAACTGTACAGTATTTTGTTTACGGATTTGTCCTCAGAAATAGTCTTGGTACATCATTTTTATAACAAAAATAAAGTGAAACACTCAACAACCATATATTTTGTCTTCAGTTAAACCATGCGTTGTGGAACAACTCTGTACACGAAAGCAAATCTTCTTTTTACCAACTCACAACAGGTATGGCTACATTGATTTTAACCTTACAGCAAATTAAAGGTCAGAGCATGATAAATTAACTTGTGCGCACCTGTACATGTGCCTGAATGTAACCACTGCACTACTTAAGGAGGAATAGGAATTTTGATTATGAAGCCAACTGTAGCTTTCTAGAATTTCTCAAGTTGTTTGTCTCATAGGTACATCCCATATAGTCGTGCCTCCGATAGTCAGACACTGCTGGAATTTGGAAAATATTAGTTATACAGCTATTGGTACCAGCTTGTTTTGCAGCAGACAAGTGGACTTGTCTGATGCAGCTCTTTGAGTCAGGTGGCTTCTCAGGTGGTACAAGAGGAAGTGTGGCAATTGCACTGGTGTTTGGTTAAGCCTAACCCCAAAAGACTGGCCATTTCTTTATGTCCACTGCCTTGAAAACAAAGTGGACTTCTTCTTTGTACATCTTGTTATCAGTGCCCATTTGTGGCATACAAGCCAGTTATGAGAACACTCACGTTAGGGGGATAATTTCAACTAGTAAACTGGATGAACTGGCATATCGCCCACCACTACCAGCATCTGTGTTGAAATGTGAAAAGGACTTCCAGCTTATGTATTATTAAAAAAAAAAGGGTTAAATGGAATCTTTGGAAAGGGGGAACTTGCTTGTTTCAGAGTTTCAGTGAAGCACACAGATAAACAATTAACTACAGAAATTACTCCGGAAAAAAAACCAGCGTCAAGCCTCTTACAACATCAGCCCTAACTGTGTACGCTTCATACCTAGAAAATAAATGTTTACTAGCCAGACATCCGAACTTCTACAGCCAGCATGACTGAAACTGAGGCTGACCTAGAGACTGCTCCCATGCCAACCATGATATCTACTAACAAGCAAACATGTCCTTTGTAGAGGGCTATGTCAACATAACCAGCTGATAAAGGTCTTTGCCTTGGAGGCCTTGACTAAAATAGCTATTTGGGCCAGTCAGGACATGCATCACAACCTGCAGCAAAGGCTACGCAGCCAGCCAGGTGAATCACAACAAGACCAGAAAATTTGGTTTCAAACTTGAAATGATTGTAAAGACATCATTAACTACACTTAAAACCAACAAAAATGTACGCATGAGTTGTGTAAATATGGGTTGTGTAAGAACACTGTACATGCAAGGTTAGTCTAGCCGAAGTCTAATTGACAATAGAGTTAACAGACTTCTTATTATTCAACAGGCACAATATTTGTTCACGTGATAACTTTCTAAATTGGCTCCAATTAGTTCAGAGTACATCCTGTTCTTTTTCGGTTTATATCCAGTCTTTTTCAGCTTGTACTGGCTTTCTGTTCATTTCCACATTGATTGTGAGGTCTTGCTTATGACTTTTAAAGCCCTTAATGCACGTTTAAAGCATATCTTTCCAATTTCTTAAAGCGGTATAGCCCATCCAGACCACTTTGCTCAGCTAAAGCAGGCTTACTGCAAACTCCTGGGATCATTCACAGCTTAGCTGGTGGAAGATCATTTTCTTATATAGCTTCTAAACTCTGGAACAGCACCCCAGAGAATACTAAAAATGCAAGGATGATAGATGTTTTTAAAGTCAGATTAAAAACACACTTCTTTTGACTAGCATATGCCCAGAGTATTTAGTCTCTTTTTTCAAATTGTTAGTCTTTGAATGTTCTGTTAATTCATTTGGACCATCTTTCCAAAGATTTACTCATCTTCCTGTGTAAAGCAATTTGAGATTTTGTAAATAAATTATAAGTGCTACATAAATAAAGATTTGTCGCTATTATTATAATCATTATTATTTCAACTGTATGTACAGTTAAGCAATAGAAAGGGCTAAAATGCAAATGAAGCAAATCAACTGTCATGTTTGTGACTCTTTTGTGATTGGGTCAGCATTTAGCTAACATACAGCTAAATTAAATAGTACCTGTAGGTGGTGTTGGGCACATATATGTCCCGGGCTGGGAACTCCAGGATCTCCCTGGTTGGCCGCACGCGGCTGTCTGGATAAGGTTTAACCTGGAGCAACTCTGGGGTGAGACAGTAGTGAGGGTTCTCAGGCGCAGGAGAGATGTCAATCTTCAACTGAGCTGTAAACAAACAGAATGATAAGTGCTTGAGACTGTATTTGTCAATTCTGCTCAATTCTGTTCAATACCCAACTCCTTCAGTCAGTTAAAATCCATTAACTTATAAGTAACAGTCCGTGCTGACAAATCAACAGAGGTTCATGTGGGGACACATTTCTCCTACACAAGCAGTGAGAAGATGCCGGTCCAAGATTCCTTGACAAGAATACCAGCTATTTAATGAAACATTAGTGCAGGCATCCTGTAGCATAACATGTGCCTGAGATCCAATCCAGCAACTGCTACCTTGTCTTAGTTAGCAGGCATCATAAAATCTTAGTTATTTCACCCTGTATTATAGGACTGTTTAGACAGCCCTGGTCATGTTTAAAGAACTGTGTAATAATAATAATTACAATCTTACTGATCGCGGGTGTCAAGTTGTCATATTTAGTCAATCAAGCAAAGCGTTCCCAAATAGTAACATATGCACATGCAACTGAATAGGAAAGGGAAGGCCTTTACTGATGGCAACTACTCCGAACAGAAAAGATTACAAAAGGAGGTCAAATGAGAGATTAGATAAGCTAAGTGGATTTGAAGAGATAAAACCAGGTTTTTACTGAATCTTATCAATTCAGGCTCAGTATGAGATGAAAACTATGGTAGGCATGCATGATACATTTAAAACATTCAAATTTAAAAGTTGGTGGTTCACAGACAAGTCTGATATGTTTAGAGAAGGCTCTTAAGCAGCTTTATCTTGAGACTGATTTTCACAGTATTAATGAAACACAGATTTACTAAAAGAGGTGTTAATTACCCACAGTCTGCAGATTATTTGCTCTGGTGGGGTGGCCAATTTTAAGGGTTATCCATGCAAATAAACACAGGTACAACTTTGCAATTAACTTTGTAATTAACATATGACCAGCGTAGCATAAACCACTGTTTTGCTGTTTCTACCAGGTAAGAATAAAAGTTTTCATAATTGTTTTTTTTTTCCTTCCTTGTTTCTGACAGCAGTATGTCAATATTTTGACATAAAAAAATTGGTAAAGCAAAGGCAAGAGTTAAAATCAGCAGCTAGTTTACTGCATGTCAAAAAAGCAATTGTGTCTTACTCATCCTCAAAATTTTGAATTTGAAATTCTTCCTTCTGGCCAACAGGCTGAGTGGCCCAAAATTAATACTCACCAGAATGATCACATTATAACTGTGGACACTGCTGTACTGAACACAGCATTGTGTGTTCTATATGTTTCTACAGTCCTCCACTGTTACTGCACATGTATTATTTGATATTGTAATATTTGTTTGTAGTTCTGATTAGTTTTGCAGCATGGTACATCATCCTGTTGGGACAAATAAAAGTGTAACTAACAACATTTTTCCCCTTTTATGACTCCTCGAGTACTGCGCAGGCCACAGAGCCCAACTGTGTTCTGACTGGAAATCCATTACTATAATGTGCTCTGAGCTCCTAAAATCAAATAAGTATGTTAAATAAGATTGTTTTAGGAAAATTTAGATAAAAGAAAAACAGTTTAAGTTTTTCCAAAATGATGTGTCCGTGCATACAGTAAGGAGCATGATTCTAAAGAAAGATAAGGCACGAAGACCCAAAAAATGATCTCCCATAGGCTTCTGCATGAATAGAGCTGCAGGTTTTTTTTGGAGGCTCAAAATGGTCTTGCACAACCCCAAAATGGTCTTGCTAGTGAAACCACCAATATTGTTTTAAAACATCTTATTAAAACCATTACAAGACTGTTACCTGTGATAGGTCTAAGTCTGCGTAACACTGAAGAAGGCCGTCTCATGTCAGCCAAGAACTTGTACAAATCCTCATCGCTTAGTCGATCTCCCTCCTAGCACAAAAATAAATAAATAAAAAGTAATTAGGATAATTAGAAAAGATCCTACATAGCTTAACCCAGTAATTTTAAGACTCAATCACAAAGCAGTCAAGTAAAGCAATAGGGGGTAGAGCTCAAAGATTCATTCATTCAAAAACCAAGCCTGACTGCATGATTCAGCATTCTAAAGAGAACCACAAAGCCTGCCAAACAAATCACTACAAAAATATCAATATAAGGTCAGCGAAAGTGATCGAACCTTCTGAAGTTCACACAATGACAGAGATGTTGCTGACATTTAGCAGAATAACTGACCCAAGTACAGAAAGAAACTTGGACTTTGGTCAATTCCACATTCTATTAATACTTTTCTTCTACTCAGTTTTTATTCTAAAACAGCCAGTTCATCATGAGATTTGAAAGTCTCTAAATGGCATAAAAGTCTCTATTTCCTCATGTCGCTATCACCAATCTTAGGATTGGGGTCAAAGGGTAGAGTCTGACCTGTTTGAAAAAGTTGGTGACTGTAAGTGTAGCTGGCCTGAAGCCGGTCAAATTGCAGCACTCATCTCCACTGGTGGTCCTTTCCAAAGAGCGACGACCCACAATGCTGGAGTTCCTGCGTTCTGACCAGGAACCTTTCCGCTCTACGTAGACAGAGGAACAAAATCAACCCAACATCAGGACAACATTTAACCAACAAGAAAAAGTCTGTAGCCACACAAAGAACCCAAGGAAAAAGATAAGGCTTCTTTGGCAAAGACAGAGAGATTTTTGCCCCACATATCTGATGTGTGTTTCTGAGGTAACCACAGTAAACAACAACATGGAACTAGATTTTTTCAACACATTTTCACAGATCACATGAGCACAGGACAATATGAGCACGTCACAGCGCTGTTTAAATGTTGTTAAACAGACTGACCTGGCAGGCCCATTTCCAGCTCTGTGTCTCTCTCCAGACTGCCAGCACTGTTCACTATGTTCATCAGGTGGATGGCGGTCCAGGCGAAGGGCATTCTGTAGCGGCCGAGCCGCTGGCAGAACTGCTCCGATTGACTGCGCAGCTTTTCCAGCTTCTCTTTATTCTACAGAAAAAACATCTCATTCAGAAATACAATCGCTGTGGCAGACAAATAAGTTTATTAAAAAAATGAAGGGACTAGAATTTTACTATTAAACTGACTTACTTTGGCAGCATCTGACTCTTTGAAGACCATGTAAGGCTCTGCACATTCACCAATGTCTCCCTGCTGTAGAACTTTTTCAAGCTACATGGCAGAGAGCAGAGACTGTCAATAATAATAATAATGATGATGATGATGATGATGATGATAATAACAACAACAATTATAATCAATTTATACAGTGCCTTAAAAAAGAAAATGTAAATAAATCCAATTGTATTGTACACAATAGTCTTCTGAATCTGTCTACATTTCTGTAAAACTTAAAGAATAGAGAATACATAACATTACACACTATCATATGAACAGTCACTGACCTTGATAACCAGGAAGACATCTTGAGAGGGGTAGGTGATGGAGAAGATAGCGGAGCGGGCCAGGGTAGAGATAGCAGCCGACTGGATGTGAGGACGCAGCATAGATTTGGTCTGCTCTGAGTTCAGGTCAAAGAAAAAGTTCTCTGATATCTGAAGATAGAGAAAGATGAATGAGTTAGACATTAATAACAAGATCTGAGAGATAAAAGCCTCTTTTAATAGGTGACTGCTACCCTCTAGTGTTAGACTACAGAGAAGCATGGTTAAGAAACAGACGTCCATAGAGAGGTGGTAAATGAATTCATGTACATTCTCAACTGTTCCATAAAAGTCATCTATTTCACCCAAATCCAGATGTAGAATGCAGTCTGTCTGTTACTGTACAGTGGTGATTTTTGCTGGTTTGCCTTCCTGTTGTTCTGAGGTTAAGTGCAGTAAACTCTTGGTTCAAAGCTGAAATTTACATTGATATTGGGTGAACAATCATGACACTGAAAAGTCAACATAAATCAATCAAACCCAAAATCGAAATTAGTTAAAATCAACCGTTTCATACACTGATAAAAAGCAAGAAAACAAATGGTGAAATTAAGATGGATGAACACTACATGACTTTTAAAATCATAACAGGTTCCAAAACAGAGAGTATCACACACTTAACGTCAGCCTTTCACACTAGACAATAAGGCAAAAAAAGAAGGTATAACATGAATACTGAGTTTCTTAAAACCCCAAATCTACCTTGTTGTATCATGCGATACAAACAAAGCTCAGCTGGACCAGATCTGTTTGTGCTTTTTATGCACACACAAAAAAGCAAAAACACAACCTGGGAATGAACATGTTGTTGAGAAAGGCAGATGTAACAGCAAGAGCTGGAGAAATATTTACTACAAATTGGCAGCTTACTTAATAAGAAAACATTATAAAGGATCTTATTTGCTTATGCTTAGCAAGCAGGTCCTCTATCTCTGTGTTTTGTTGTACATATGACATGCATATATGTCTATCTACCTGTTTTCTCTCTCCTAGCTCTCTTATTGGCTATAGTTCTTGAATCAGTCATTCAGTTATGCAGCTGACCATCACACACTACAGGACTTTAATGTTTTGATGAAAAAAAAAA
>JAILXH010162814.1:2671-12862 GCA_023558415.1 Piaractus mesopotamicus
CGTTTCTGCCCATCCTTCCACTGTGAGAAGACGACTCGGCGCTATGGGTCTGAAAGGATATGTAGCTGTCAAGAAGCCTCACTGAGAAAAGGAGGCAAAGAATATCTGCAGTAGAACGAAACTGGGTAGATTTGTAATTTGTGTGAATGTTAGTGTCTCTTTAAAGGGGAACTAATATCAGTGAATTTAGAACAGTGCAGCTTGTTAAACACTGATTGAAAAACCATTATAGTTGTAGATTTGTTATAATTATTATTATCATAGTATTTTTTTTATATGTGGCCACTTCACTCCAGTTCCAAATTTAAATTAAACTTAAATCTATTAAATTTCAGAAATTATGAATTTCATGTGTCGTAAAAAGGTATCGTGATGTAATATTTTTGCCATATCGCCCACTTTTACAAGGACGTATTATAACAGGTACTGAAATAGCCAGCCTGTTTTTATGGTTAATGTTTCTTCTACTCTCATTCCATCAATTTGTAATCCCTTCATGAGTCAAATCAAGTGTGCAGATTAAAGTGTAACACCGCAATTGTACAGATACTTTAGTTTTTTGTTTTTTTTTAATCAGAGGCAGCAAGTCCTGGAGATCTACCACCCTGGAGTTGAACCAGTGCACCTGGTTGTAATGTTCAGACGCCCCTGAAGACCTTCATTACCTGGATCAGTTGTGTTCTATTAAGGCTGGAGCTAAATCCTGCAAGGTGCTAGATCTCCAGCACCATCTGTTTTAAATATGACACTGTTGCCCTCTGGTGGCCACTTATATTTCCCACATATAATGAATGGAGATGTTTCATTACTACTGCTTTTTAATAAGCCACAAGAAAGGATCTCAATTAATTTCTTTAATCAGGAAACACCTTGTAAACCCACAGCCTGGTCTTGTGGTCCTCATTTGCACCTGCCTACGAGGTTGTAGGGTCACCTATTTCTCATTTTAGGGTTCAAAGGAGGGCTTACCAGAACCTTTTCTTCCATGTGCCCCTAGGTGAGGACTGTAACAGCACCAGACTCCTACCCAAAAGTCCTTCTGATACAGTCTCAGCTTGCTCGTTAGTCTTCGCAGACATTGTTGAACCTCCTCAAAATGGACAGGTCCAGTGGTTTCTAAGTTGGTGGCAGCCAATAATGCATTACACATTTGTGTTAGATTACATAACTTGATACACACCAAACCCATAGTGGCTTATTTAAAGGAAGCATGCCTTACGCAAAAACCGGCTTACATAGCAACCAAAAAAAGAGAAGAGTAAAGAACAGCATGGATCTCTTATTTAACACAGCCTGAAATTTTGGCATGGAGACGACCTGAACCCTCCCAGACGACCAAGTTTTCAATCTGAATCCAACCAGAGCAAAATGTATCAACCTGAACAACATCAAGTTTTGAGTCAGTCCAACAAAAGTTCAATTCTGAGCCCAACCGACTTATCACAAAACTGCAGAAAATACTACCAAAATAGAGACCCAAGGCAAACTCTCTTCAAACTGGGAGGTACTAAAACGGGTAGGCTGTGAATCCTCGACTTACTGTCTCCCCCACTACGATAGTTTATTATAGAGCCCGTCATGAGTTAAATCAGGTGCGGAGAGCATCCACAACTGACGATCAGTTCCATTACCCTGTTGAACAACACATTTATCATGAGCTGCTCTTCTGGCTAGCACTGACAGCTGCCTCTAGGATTGCACTGAACCCAAAAGCAGTAAGGGAAACTCTGTTCAGATACCTAGGTGGGTTTTTTACAGTCCTGGTCCTGGAGATCCAGTCCTGGAGTTCAGAAAAACATTGTTCAACCCAAACCACATCAAATTCTCTGGGGATATGGGAAGACTTGAACCCATACAAAGCTAAGGCCTGAGTTCATAAGACTCATCACAATTCCCTCAATGTGGAAAACATCATCAGTGTTTCCTTTTCTTTAAATCAAATGTTCCAGAAATCAACTGAAACAGTCTCAGCCTCAGATGCTCCATTCACATGTTAAGCTGGCCACAGCTATCAGAACGGTCACCCACATTACAGCTGTCCATGTGTACACACTTCTGAGCAACAGGTTTCATCAGTCAAATGACAGACAACTGCACGTAGTATCTCACACTGCGCCATGACAGAGAGAGATACACACTGGATTGAAAAAAAGATTGGTGACGTTCATTGCATTAAATCCGTAAGTTATTATTGTACAGTTTTCTCTGAAGGATTTAGTAGATTTAAGTCAGATATCCCTGCAGGTTTACAACACCTTCACCTTCTACGAGTAGAAGTTTTTGTTGCAGCTTCGTTTTGGAAATCGTCTGCCCCTACAAGCATATTCAAACAGCCGTCTGTAGTTGCTTATTTTGTGATTCGATTTTGTTATTTACCCCAGACCCCATGTGCTGACAGACAGAAGTCTGGCAAAATTAAAAACCATTTATTCTTGGTTAACCTTGTGAGAATCCTTATAAAGTCTAAACAAATGCAATCTCAGACATGCACCCTCTGATTGGCAGTCACTGCCTTCCTGGTCACAAAACTCCATTGTATAGTAATACAGAACCTCTGAGAAGCAGGAACAATGAAACCGTTACAGATGCTGGAAAGACAAAATGACTTTCACCTCTATAATACATGACTACACCAAACCAGTGCTAGAATAAATGAATGAAAATACAAACTGTTTTCCTTTTCCAGTTTTTTTATTGGATCTTATTTACACATATAAACATTTTTTTTCCTTGTATGGCAATCAAGGTACTTAACCTTGCAGTTTGGCAAATAACAACCAAATTGTAATAATGACGTTAAAAAAAATACTGTGGAAGTCATTCAGATCACAAAAAAAAAAACATTATAATAATAAAATAAAACTTAAAAAAAAAAAAAAGAGAGTAGGCAAGAGTTTTACCTGCCTTAAATAGTCCCAAGCAGCAGTTTATGCTTTTGTTTCAGGGGGCAGGAGATCAAGAAATGAAGCAGAAGCCTTAGGTCTTTCTAAAACTACCACAGGCTTAAGGAACTGAAGCTGTTTTATAGCTTGGTCACCACAGCCCCTCAAAGCCCTTTCCAAAATAAAACGCAGGTTCTGGATGGAGCTGCACTCCCCTTTAGAGAGCAAGGGCTTAAGGTGTAACGATCGAGACTTTTTACCACGGGAGATGACGGGTCCTCTCTGGTCGTTCTCCTTGACTGAGCCATTGCGTCGGTGAAGATCACGTCGTCGGGTAGGATCTGGTTTATAGCAGGTGTTTAAGACCGCCACTGTCCGCACCTTGTCGCATCGCAAATGCTCTTCCTTCTCCTGAATGAACTTCAAGAACGAGGACTCGAAGCCCAAAGGTTTGTAAGTTGCTATGTCAAATGCCTTTGGGGACAAGCTGTGCGTCACTTGATCTTTTTGGGCTGGTGGATGAGGCACTGCGGGTAGTGTCTCAGGAAGTTCCGAATTTTTTCGCCTGAGGGGCTGTCGTGTCTGGGTAGGATTTGCGGGTATACAGATGGTAGTAGAGACACTAACTGGCTTGCTTTCTCTGCCCAAAGGGTCTTGCGAAATATCGTCAACAGTTATTCTATGCTTAGATGCTGGAGAAAGGTCTAGCGGTGGAGGGGGCACAAGGGGAGGAGCTGGAGACTCTGTTTTTGGCCGCTCCTCCTGAGACAATTGCTCCTCCTGAGATGGGCTCCCCTGGTCAAGAAGCTCAACAGCACGCCCGTTAGATTCCCCATAAAGCACGTCATCCGCAACAATCAGTACACTGCTATCAGGAGACAGCTCCCCTGAGAATTCTACAACCTCCTTTCCCATCGATTCCGTTTTGATAGAATGGAGGCTCATAGGCAAGGAAGGGCCTCCTGGATTCTCAGGCTCAGCTTGATACTCCATTTTGAGGACACCATTAGGAACTCTTGCCAAATCGGGTAAAGCAGACACTGCCGATTTCTTTTGTATGAGCTCTTCTAGCTTCTCAGCTGTGTAAAAAAGCTTGTCCTGATTTTGGGACAACATGGAACGGACCATTTTGTGAACTCTTATATAGTGTCGACGCATACTTTTGATACTTGACACCACAGAGTCACAGTTCTGCACCATGCAAGGGTAAGCCACAGGTAAACAACGATCTTGGCACATCTGCAAAGCCTCCTCAGGTGTTCGATAGACAAATTCACTCCCGTTTTTCTTGGACTTTGGTTTTACACACGGGTCCTCTTCTGGTGCTTCTTCAATAGGTTCAAAGTTCTCAGTCTGACTAGTGTCACAATCTGTACTGCAGCACCTTAAAGACTGCTTGAGGGGTAACCTTTGGGAGACCTTTGAAGACTGAGAGGAGGATGTAATGATCAGCTTTTTTTGACAGCCACTGTTGGACCCATCTCTTCGGTGGGCGCTTTGAAGACGCACCACAAGGGGAATGGAGTTGTCACAGCGCCTGTAAAAGATGTGCTTTTTGAAACTGCTGAACTTGGAGTGTAAAGGTGGGGCTGAAGATAGGGCTATGGGCTTTATCTGAGTCTGGTTCTGATGCGTCTGATTGGTGTGACGCAAAAGGCTGCTCTTCAGGTGGTAGGTGGCATTGCAGTTCGCATAGGTACACCTGAATCTCGGAATGGGTTCCTCCGATACTTGATGTTCTTTGCGGTAGTGTCTGTTCAGACTAGAGAGGTGATTGAACTGTTTCTTACATCCATTGTACTTACAATGGAAAACATCATCCTCCTCATCCCAACACACCTGGGAGGTGTTGTAGTGGTGTACATTTTGCAAGTGGCGCAGAAGACTGTACTGCTTCATGAACGCAGCACCACAGCCCTTGTGTACACAGTAGTAGGATTCATCTTCCCCTGCATCATCCATGCACTTATTCCCTTTTGTTACCAAACGTTGGCTGGCCCTTCTCTCCTGCACGACTCCATCTAAAGCAGTTTTGCCCTGAGCAGGGCCATGTTTCAACAATGAAGCCTGTCTACTCCTTGGTTTCTTGTCTTCATTCATAATTTTGTCATCTCTTCTCTCCTTCTTACCCACCCACACCATCTCTCTCTCTTTGTTCAGAGGTCTGTCTTTCAAAGCGGGAACATTCTTTTTCTCCACAGGAACCTCTTTTGCTTTCAAAGATCCTGAACCTTCTTTGCTGTTTGGTCTGGTTGGAGCCTGCAGAGCAGGAGTATCCTCAGCCTTCTTTTTCGAAGATCCCGAACTTACTTTGTTGTCTGGTTTGTCTGGAGCCTGCAGAGCAGGAGTATCCTCAGCCTTCTTTTTCAAAGAGCAGTTTGTTTGTTCTGCAACTGCCATGTTTTTGTTATGCTTAAGACGATAATGAGCCTTCAGCTCTTTCCTTTCTTTGTAGCCCTTAGAGCAGAGGTGGCACTTGAAAGGCCTGAACTTGAGAGGATTAAAAATATCCTTCTGTTTTACTTCCTCCTCGCTATATTCATGCTTTGTGACATAGTGATGCACCAGCGCATAGCTAGTGACACTTTCATAGCCGCAGCTATCAACATCACAAGCGTAAGGCTTGCTTGGCTGCTGGAAAACAATATCGTCTGCCTGATTATCAAAGTTGGGTTCCCTAGGTGAAGGTGGTGACTCTGCTTTGCAAGGTGATTCTGCCTTCCACAGCGGCCTCTCTGAATCAGTAGGTGCCTGCTGAGATTTCATTTGGATTTTGTTGGGTGTTGCTTTGGCAGGAGACTTAACATTTGAAGAAGCGGAAGAGGACACCTGTGGCACTTTAGATTCTGAACTATGTCTACGGGGATTACGTCGAACGCTGCTGGAGACAGCAGAATTAAGGCTTAGCTGACTAAGGCCTAGCACAATTTCAGTCAATGCATCACTGAGTTCTGAGTGACTTGTACGAGCACTGAGTTTTGAGGAAGATGCTGATTCACATTGCACAGAATCTACTGAAGACAAAAGAACATTTTCCTGACTAGATCCCTGGATGGATGGACCACTTGGACTTTTGTCTCGACTGCTTTTATGGTCTTTAACAAACTTGTCCTTTGGATAGTCTTCATCTTCTACTTTGCAAGCCTTGTTCTCTTCTTTAAACTGATCAGGATGGACAATTTTCAAGTGCTTCTGAATCTCTCTTGCTTTGTTAAAGGTCCTGCCACATTTCTCCAGGCCACAAGTGAATTTTTTACCATCGAAACAGACAGCAACACAAGTTAGTGAACCCTTGGACTCCTTGCATTCTCCTTGCAAGTGTCGTGATGGCGAGAGTTTGTTTTGTGCCCCATTCAACAATTCCTTTTTTGACTCTTGGGACACTTTACAACCATCATCGTCCTCTGCAACGGGAAGCAAAAGTTTCCTTTTTGCTTTCCTCTGTGCCTCAAAGTCCTTCTCTGAGAAGGCGATGCCATGGGTGTCTAAGTGCTTCAGGAATTCCTTACGACAGTAGTAAAACTTCTTGCAGCCTGGACTGGTGCAGGTATATGCTGCATCACGGAAGTGCTGAGCCTCATGGTGATATAGCTGACCCAGGTCACAGAAGGAGAGACTACAGCCCTTGAGTTCACAGTGGTAGGCGAGCAGAAAGCCATGGTTGTGTTTGTGTGCAAGAAGTTCGTTGGTGGTGTCGAAACGGCCACAGCACCCTGCGACCACACACATGTACGGATGCTCACCGTAATGCATGCGACGGTGTTGTCTGTGGTGATGGGAACTCATAAATGTTCGGCGACAGAACGTGCACTTCTCCCGACGGTCTTTCATCTCCATGTAATGTTTGACATTTGGGTCCGATTCATCATGCTCATTCTTCAGGTGAACACCTAAGTACTTATAAAGCTTAAAAGTCCTTGAACAGTCCGTGGCAGGGCACGGATAAATCTCACGATCCTGTAGCTTAAAGTGTTTATAGATGTAATCAAATGTGATGTAATCATCATCATCATCTGTTTGCTTTTTAGGCACAGTGGCAGCTTGCTCCAAAATATGTTCCAACACAACAGGATCATGCGTAGACTGGTAATACATGACTAGGGATGGGTCCAAGGGTATCTGGCCAGGCTCCAGGTCATTAAAATCATCCTCTTCTGTCTCCGCCGAAAACTCCAACTTCTTTTTTACACTTATCTCCTTCTTTTTCACTTTCTTCTTTCTCAAATGGCAGACTCTGGTAGGCATTCGAAGGTGTTCTTTGGAATGTGGAACAAGGTCATCTTTACTTTCAAATTTTTGCAGGCACACAGGACATGTCCATACGTCATTCGTCAAGTGCTTTCTCGAGTGATGGAGAAATCGTGGCTCAATCACCTCCTTCTGGCATATCTGACAGAGGAACTTATATTTCTGCCACCTTTTGGCCCTTTCAGAAGTCCAAAGCACCTCCTTCTTTGGAGAGTTCTGAAGCTGTAACTTCTTTGCACTTCCCTGGTGCTGTACCTTAACATTTCCCTCATGCTGCTTGTTCTCCTTCTGTTCAGCATGACCATACTCATTAGTCTCACTTTCATCCTCTTTCTCAGCACTTTCGTCCTCTTGAGTTGTCACTGGCTGAGCACTGGTCACATCCTCTACACCCTCACTCTCGTCTTCCTCAGGCTCCAGTCCTAGCAGCTTAATACAGTAGTGCTTTAAGGTTTTCCAGTCCCAGAACTCAGGGTCAAATGGCCAGTGGGCTTTGAGAGCAAGCAGCAGCTCACAGCGCAACGAATTAGGGATAATAGCGTTCTCCTCATCATACTTTTGATCTGGACGCCCGTAAAGATCCTCAAGGCTGTCGAACACCTCTCGCGAGGGGCTCAAGAGAAACTCTGTGAGCTGGCAGGCCCGCAGCACCTCAAGATCATCTGGAAGGAGGCACGCCACAGTCTTGCAGACAGTCGTTTTGGTTTCTGTGTCCTCTTGTTTTGGAAGTTGAAGGGCTTTCACACAAAGTTCGACTGACACTGCCAGACCAAAGTGCATTGTCTGGAAACAAGAAGCAAAAGGGACACATTTTCAGTTGGGCTTCTCAGTGTAGATAAAGCCGAAAAAAGAAAAAAGAAAAAAAGAACAGCATGACTCTGGAAATGAATACAATTTTTCACCTCAGTTTGTATTACTCGGATGAGGAACAGCAGATGGTAGACTGTCTTAGCTATAGCCCCAAACTGGAGGCACCGTTCTAAGAACGATTCCAGGGATCCATCAATTCTTCTCTGCAGCTTGCTCCAAAGCAGCGTCAACTCCCTGAAAGTGAAACACAATGAAAAACAAAGCACAGATACATTCAGATGTGATAATTCTCACTGCAATCTGCATCAAGTCTAGATAAGCTCTACTGAATGTGGAACAAAAGATTAATCGAATATGTGAGATCTTAGAAGTGGTAACATTTCATGTAAAAATCCTTCACCACACCAAGTACCTCAGCTGGGCAGTTAAAAGGTAGTAAAAGTAAAAAACGTACCAGGAGCAGTACAGGCTTTCTTGCTGTAGTTGCTGGGTGAAGTAAGTGGTACAAAGGATGAAGGCTGTGTTCTCATCACCTTCTGTCTCCATATTGCAAATGATGTCCAGAACATCCTTGCCATCCAGCCTGGAGATCTAACAGGACAAGAGAAACATGCAAAATAAATGAATGAATGGTTATTGTTTACATGCAAGTAAAAGACTTTTACGTAAAAGTGTCTTATGTTGAAGGAGATTATTCTGGATATTCGATATGCATGCACTCCCCCATCTCCCCAGAGGGGCTGATGAGGATAACTGGCTAAACAGCAGGGAGGATAAGTCACTCAGTCTCCCAAAAAGAAAAATATTGGATTCCTCTCTTGAGGAAGATGCATCGCTGATCTAATGTTAGACATGGCTTTGCAGACCTTAATGATTCATTTATCGGGGTCACACATCTCAAAAACGACCATGAAAATAAATTTAATCATACAGTCCCAATCACGAGATGCGGTACCTCCATAATAGCCTCCTCACTGGGCAGCAGTTGGCAAAGTTGTGTGACAAAGGTTTGGCGAAAGTTGGCCTGACCAGGCAGCAAGCTGCAGTTGCCACAGGCTTTAGTGAGAATCAAAGCCTTCTCAACCTCTCCTACTTTCTCCAGATGCTTGATCCTCATCTCCAAAAAGTCATCCCCTTCCAGAGCAAGGTAGGCATTCACTGTACGAGACAATAACGGCATATGGAAGAAAAAAAAAATCAATGAATTTGAAAATGGTTTAGTTTGGGAACTTTGTAACCTGTAATTCCACAATGTTTACATCTGACATCAAGTATTTTTATTTCATGTTTAGATGTCAAATACATATTGCTTACAAAAACACATTTCAACTTTATATACAATTAGAACCAAGAGTCAGAATTTTGCTCCATTTCATTAAAGCTGCTGAAATATAGGAGAAAATAATGTGCATTTTATGTACTTTTATTTAGAGAGTACACTGAGTCTGGTCAAACAAAACTCAAGCTTCAGATAAAATCTACTACTGGCTTTACTGGTTTTACCTACTTTAGTCCTACATTTCAGGGGTGGTCTATGACTAGGCCAAGGTAATAGAGAGCTACAGACCCTCATCTGCATCTGTGGGCTGTCCGGTGAGGAGGGCAACAAGGGTGGGGTTACTCCAGGCGCCACCCTCTCCTGTGATCTGCAGAAGCGCCTGCAGGTCCATGCTCCCGTACTGTGACATGGCTTCATGTGCAGCCTGCATAGAAACACATTGCTGTCTGGAGTCTGCATCCAACCAAAATTATCAGAATAGGCCTTCCTGATAATATTCAAATGCACAAATTAAAGCTTTTAGCCAAGATCAGACTGAAAATAAACCCGACAAAAAAAAGCTAATTCACTTGAATGAATATTGTAATGGATAAGTTGCTGTTCTATTGTAAATAAGTACATGTGCACAGTGATTTGTCTGGTGAAATAAAATAAAAGGAAAAGACCACATGAAAACAACACTTATTGATCTGTAACTACGCAGATACAAGGTGTAAAGAGTTATGCACAGTTTGCAGAAAGTACAAAACAGTGCCATGGGAACTGTGTTCTACAGAGAAAGAATTTTCACAAAACAAAATGTCAAATGTGAACAATGAAACAATTCGGTCATGTTTACCTTTGTAAGATTCATGTTATATATCTATTCTTATTGGTTATGTTTAGCCGTTAATTATATCATTCATCTGTCATTTGGTTGTTTGTGTTTCTTGGTTTGCTGTGACGAGCGTAAACTATATACACACACACACA
>JAILXH010162842.1:7776-26906 GCA_023558415.1 Piaractus mesopotamicus
TGTGTGTGATGGTAACAGTCAGATCAGAAATAATGTTTTTGGTTTGTTTGGTTTACATCACCAGCATGCATAACACTGTTGCCAATGTGAGCAGCTTATTGGCAGCAGTGTGTGGGTCTTTTCAGGGCAGTGTCAAAGCTGAAAGACTAGATCTGAGAAAAAAATCAGAATTGAGCAATAAGGCTTGTAATGTGAAGACAATCTGATTGCACCTCAGTTCAGTCCAGCCCATTTTCTGCATGGATTACCCCTACTGAGCATCTCATTGGCCATCCATTCTGACAATTTGGCTCACTTAAATCATTTGACTCTGCTGCCAGACAAGTTATGGCGCATGCATGTCCGTGTTGGATACAGCGAATTGTGTCAGCATGTAGAATCAGAGCTTTCTCTGTTCTACTGTATTTTCTATCACTGTATAAAAGATGCACAAGCCTTCCTTTATTGTTGGATGTACTGGGGGTTTTTTTCTGAGCAAGCATGCAAGCTCATTCAGAGCACAATTCAGAACGGCTAAGACTTAAGGGAGTCATTAAATAACTAAAGCTTGGGAGGAGGACCATGCCTGAAGCTCCTTCTTCTTTTAATCTAACGTCCTATAAATTATCCATCTCTTATCTTCCATTTACTGTTCCTCAGTCCTCGCTCAGTATCTCTGTTCATGAAAAAGAAAAAGAAGGATCCAGCCTTCAAGGTCG
Source organism: Piaractus mesopotamicus (assembly GCA_023558415.1). Classification (NCBI taxonomy): domain Eukaryota; kingdom Metazoa; phylum Chordata; class Actinopteri; order Characiformes; family Serrasalmidae; genus Piaractus; species Piaractus mesopotamicus. The sequence goes on from JAILXH010162842.1 coordinate 8,475, forward strand.
AAGCAGAAGCCACTCAGAGCTCAGAGTTCTCTCCCCTCCAGTCTCAGAGTTCTCTACCATCCTACAATCAAACATTCTCTTCTCATACTACAACCTTATGTTGAAGGCGTGGTCTGAACTAGCACATGTTTAATCATTATTGATTGTGTTTAAATGGCTTTGTTAGATCACTTTCTTTAGTTGCTTGAAATCTATATTAAACTAAATTGCACTTGATTTGCATAGTGTAAAGCATCTTGTGAATTATTTGAAACTTAGCTGCAACAGTTGCAAACATCTAAACTTTGTGGAACAGGTTTCTTGAAACAACCAAATTAACACTGGTTTCACTGGATCAGTGAGCAAGGAAATAAAACAGAAGAGGGCTGTTGAAAAGGAGACCCTCCCGACTGACTCAAGTTGTAGTTTTTTATTTTGACAGTTTTCTGAGCAGAGACAACAAACCTGAGTTTCTCAAAGCTAATGTTTCTGTAACCAGCTCCGTTAACTAACGTTAACCATGTTTAAACAGCTGCTTATGCCAGCATTTATTCTTGTAGCCTGCCGTTTTCATGATCTACGTACGTAGAGTAATTTTCCCATCTCTTGATGGCTGCTAATTTTACACAGAGTTCTGTACTATATACTTGAGATTTTATGTTTTATATACATATGTGTGAAAAAATGGCAATGACCACTGAAAAAACATGAAAAATGCTGCAAATATGAAATTATACCTTACAGATCACTTTATAGTGAAAATTATATGGTGTATCAAAAAAGATTGTTCTTGAATAGCTTCATGTAACTCTTAAGGGCAGGGAAATGATATTGCAACTAGTTGTATTAATGTTTTAGCCAGCCTTGCATATCAAATAAATACAACAGCACAGAGAAATTACGTTATTAACAAAAATAGCTACATTTTTATGTCAGCCTTAAAGGCTTAAACCATAAATAAGACCTCAGAGCAGGTTCATGAGCCTGTCTGTTCCCATGTCCTTTCTCATTCATGAAAACCTGGTCTGCACCTTTTTTATTTCCAGATCATAAACTATTCCGCTTTAAATTGCCATTGTATCACTATCACTCATATTAGCAATTCATGTGTTGCACATTAAATCGTGCGCTCTAAGAACACTGTCAGTTTGAATCATATACTAGCAGGGGAATCGTTTGACCTGAGGCTCTAGCTCGTTGCAGTGGCAAGAAGGTGTTCTCTACCTGTGAGTCATCTGCAAAAACAATTCAAAAATTATTCAAATGGTCTTTGATGTGACCTCATTTGCGCAAGCCGAGAAAACACAGCCCCTCGTTCTCTCTTTGACATTTCCCAAAGCAACACGCAGCACATGCAGAGGAGAGCAGATTTGCATAGAGGCAGCAAACATTGTAAAGTAATTGTACAGAGGGCAAACCTATGGTCACTTCTGTTGTTGTTTCAACATGATGTATCTGTTTAAGTTCTTCTCTTTTTTGTTGTTATTCTCTGCACAAATGGGGCTTTATTTTCCTGAGGCAGTGTACAACAGCCTACGCAACTACTGCTGTGTGTCACAAAGACTTCAGGGCACGTTGAAAAGGCATTTACGTTTTTTTTTTTTAATGATTTGTTTTGTGCAGGTGCATGCATACTATGCATAAGGGAGTTGCGGGAAGTAATAAAGTGATTAATTTGAATTTTCTCAGCCAGTCATGTTACTCATTTCTTTTAAAAAGCTGCATTATGCACAATGGCTGGATGAATGCTTCACAGCAGATAAGCGTTCAAGGTGCCAAATAGCACAACAAAACAACAGAGTGTACAAAATAAGTCCTACTTACAAAAGGTAGAAGATCTATAAACTGGAATGTCTATAAGCAGCATTGTAGTGAAGACCATTAGAGGCCAGTCAAGTCATTATCAGGTCCGAGTCAAGACTGATATTTTGTAGTAGTCAGGTTCGAGTATATATATATATATATGTATATATATATATCATATTTTGTCAAATATAACTGTAAATACTGTAAAGCATAGAAATATTTTAAATTATAGTCTTAGTCCAACTTTGCATTATAACTTCTGGAAGCAAATGATGGTGAGGTCATTCTCGGTCCCTCCTTCTCTAAAGCTTATTCTGAATCACCACCTGAAGTCAACTGAATACAAGCCAAACAACATTATTATTATTATATGAAAACACAATAATAACATTTCTATTTGACTTTGGGGGATGTTTTAATTTTGTACCGATTAACATCAACAAACAAATAATTCCTCGTTAAGCCATCATGGAAAGAATCAGATCCTCAAGCAGCAGCAAACAGGTAGAGAAAGAACTTATATTCTGTTTGAAGGTACTGCTTTTATTGAAAGTATTGAAGGTATTCAGTAATGATAGAAAAACGTTTTTCACTTCATTTGGATAGTACACTGTAGCGCCCTATAGATTATCTACAGATGTTCAAATTGTTAACAAACTATTTGTTGAAACAGTTGATTCAAAGCAGTGGTAAGATTAGGGTTAGGATTTAGACCAGGGTTAGGGTTAAGACCAGGGTACGGGTTGGGTTTAGGCTTTGAGTTGAGGTTAGGTTTAGAGCCAGGTTTAGACTTTAGAAAATTAAGGTGAATTTAGAACATATTTAGTTAAATGTAAATGAAAGGTAATTAAAGTATCAACAAAGCATCTAAAGTGTACTCTCCAAATAAAGTGTAACCAAATAGTTCAGTTTTCAGTCACCTCAGATGGAGGCATTACACCTGGCTGATGTTGAGAATAAGTTTCGAGTCCACCTTACACCGAGACAAGGCAGAGTCCAAATGTTGAGACTGAGACAAGATTTATAAGGTCTTGAGACCAGTCTGGACTTGAGTACTGCAACACTACCTGCAACACTGATGCATGTTTGAACATAGTTTAATAGCCAGTGGATATAGCAGAGGAAAAAAAACAAGTGCAACAAAAAAACTTCAGAAGTACATCAAACTAGAAGAAATCTCAGGATCAAAGAAGTCATTGTGGCTCTACTGTGAAAAAAGGAATAATAGAAAACAAAAACTTATCCTCCAAAATGTTTGAGAAGGCATTAAGCTTGTTGACCTGCAGGGGTATTAGGCTGTAAAACCAAAGCCAAATTGGCTCGAGAACTTTATATCTGCATGAACAGTCCAACAGATACAGAGGTTTGTTTGCACCTGCTGGTGGAGTCACCAAATGATAAATTACTCATGCTGGGTTTAAACACTTGCAGTGAGATGTGCTGTGGTCCTCAGAATTATCACTTTGACTTAATTTCACAAAAAAATCACACCATACATAAGCTATAGATGTCAATGCATATGGTTTGTCTGTATAAAACACGTTTTTTCCCCCCACTGTTCTTGGAGGTCTACAGCCGTATAAGGCTGGGATAAAGGAAATCTAATCTATTAAAGTTTTGCCCATGCTCTTTGAACAAGTAATATCAATAATTTAGTTGTCAATAATTTTTTTTGTTTTATTGCACTTACTAATTGCTGTGCTCAGATTGTGGGTGGTGGTGTACTCATTTAAGTGAAATGTTGTTGTGAAACACAGAAGCTGTACACAGACAAAACAAAACAGATATCTCCACATGAGAGAAATGAGCCAAGTCATCAGAGCATCACTCACCAGAATTAAAAAAAGTTCTATGCTGTAATAATTAACTTGTCGTTAAAAGGGACGAAAGTTTAGTTTCTGTGTCCCTCGTGACATGAATGCATTAGAAGATAAAGGATCTCAGACTTTTTGTTCTATCAGCTCAATGCAGAACACTGCCTAATTCTCTCTCTGTGACTGCCTTTGTTTGTATATATATTTAACTGTATTTAACTGTGTGTGAGAGCTGTTAAACTTACAAATAAAGTGAAAATAACCTTTCTGTTTCTGCAGTAAGTAGTTAGCATGATTGCCTGAGTAATATCAGTAAAGGAAATCAAAACATTGTTTATAGTTTTAACATTAGAAATGTACTGTACAGTTATCAGTGAATTTATACAGTTTGGAAGCTAGGAATGTAAAGGTTTCTGTCTCTAGAGGTTGACACTATGATGAAGCTTCATTTGGCGGAATGTGAGGTTGTGCAGAATACAGAGCTGTAAAACAAAGATATTGGCGCTGCCAATTTAGAGTGTGCATATAAACATTGTCATTGATATTTAACCTTTTCTCTCTCTCTCTCTCTCTCTCTCTTTCTTTCTCTCTCTGTCTGTCTGTTTCTCAGCCCCCAGTGCTCCTAGCTTTATCAGTTTCTCTGAAGTCACCAGCACCACTCTCAACGTCTCGTGGGGATTCCCTGTGTCTCCAAACGGAGTAGTGGAGGGCTACAGGGTGGTATACGAGCCCACTGCACCCATTCACGGTATGCCTTACACACCACTCCGTGTATACTGATAGAGAAGCTTTTCAAGCAGTACACTTTTGTTATTAGGTCCTTTTGCTGCCATTAGCAATTTTGGTGTAAATTTGCAGTACAGCAGGACTAGGCCACAAATAGCATGACTCACAGCTGAATCCCAGCAGTTGTATACATCTCTGAATTGCCAATCAAGTGCCAAGAAACCCTCAGGGGCTTCTCAGTGGTTCCTAAACAAGTTGCTGGTTATGAGTCAATGATAATTTATGTGGGAAAACTCATTTCTCAGCCACTGTTCCAGTGCTGCCATGTGATGTTTTCTTTCGCTCTGCCCCGGAGCTGAAAATTACGGGAGTTAATCGTTTTCTCTGTGTCAACATTCACAGCATTGTTTTAATTTCATCAATAAATAAGCGGCTTTGTTGAGCTTGAGACTGACTACCACCCAGAGAGATATGTCTCGTGTGGCTCGTGTGTAAATACATTTGGGCAAGTGCTTTGTGCATTCATGCGTGTGTCTGTGTGTGTGTGTGTGTGTGTAGGCGTAAGTAAAGTAGTGACAGTGGACATTCAGGGCAGCTGGCAGCGCTGGTTGAAGGTGCGTGATCTAACGAATGGAGTGACCTACCGCTTCCGCGTGCAAGCCAAGACCATCAGCTACGGCCCGGAGGTCGAGGCCAATATCACAGCAGGCCCTGTGCAAGGTGGGTGAGCCACATGCAAACAAACAATCATCTGATGCCTGGACTCTTCTGCAGCCTAACATGGTGTGCATTGCCCCACGTGGCATTGGAGTGACAGGGTTGATAAAACCATCTTGTTAAACAAGAATAAATAGGTGGCAGAAGTGTGGGAATACTGGTCAGTGATCACTCACGCTGCATTTCATGCTCTGGTTGTCTTTATGTATATACCAGTGCCATGCATTCAGTACTTCTCGGGTACTGACAAGCGTTCCTGTCAAGCAGTAATTCCTGTGTACTGGAAGCTTTTCAAACCGCTAATTTGGTTTAGGGGCAAGTTAAGTCAGGATTAAACAATGTATCAACATGTTGAAGCAAAGGAAGCGCTCCCATGGATAGAGCTGTGTACATTTTGCATTCTGCCGTAGCATTACCATGTTTAACCCTTTAAATCCTGAAGGCCTGTATGTGGGGCCATTCTTCAGCTCTTTAGTTTCATGACTACATAACTGACATATTAGCAGCAGCCAAAGAATTCGATAGTTTTTTAGAAATAACTCTAAAAGATTAAAACAGTGTATTGTGTTTGTTTGTTTGTTTTTTTTAACATAAGCAAGTCATTCAGATGTAAAGAAAGTCATTCAGAGAGGTTTAATTGAAAAGCTCAATCCTAGAGAAACTTGCTAGTCATAATTGTTCACAGTGGTGGCGATAGAAACAAGACATCGGAAGTGTTTAATGCTTCCAAAAGCTACCCCCAGAAAGATATTGCAGAACATAGTTATAAATTTGCTGTTATGAAGTTTTTTTTTTAAATAAATTCATGGCGGAGAGGTACATGCAGGTCATTCTATTGTTATCAAAATTAGATATATATATTTCATTTATGGCAGGCAGAAAAATCAGAAAAATAAGACTTAAACCCAGGGTACCCACCTTTGGCCCTCGAGGGCCTTAGTCCTGCATAGTTTGGAGGGGATTTCATTGCTCACTTCAACTCAGCAGTTATTTACCAGATTTACCTACTTTTTTGAGAAGGGAACTAACCAAACTGTGTTAGCACTCTAGGATCAAACAGTTGCTCATTGATTGGATATTTTGCCATCTCTCCTTTTTTAGCATCTACGTTTCTTTTTTGTGCAGGATCTCCAGGATCCCCCATTGAAACATCAATCACAAAGTCTGGCTCCACCCTCACCATCCACTGGAAACCAGGGGACAAGGGAGCAGGCCGTGTGACTGGCTATGTCATCGAGGCCCGCCCCTCAGGTATGAAACTGTTATGCAAATACGCAAAGCAGCAGGCTATGCCTCAGTCTCTGTGAATTCATCTCCATATTTAATCAAGTGTCAAGTTCAGAACACAGCATTGTGACATGGATCTGAATAGCAACAACTTGTCGATTTTGCTTGAGGGATGTAACGGAAAAAGAGTCATCGTAACCTACTGAGGTCTTATTAGTTCATCACAGAACGAGTACTCAAGGCAGTTCCCAGTTCCCAAGGCAGTTTAACTTTTGGGTTATGTGCATGGTGTGTGTGTGCGCTTTACAGAAAGGCATGCAGTTATTAAAGACCTGCTAGTGAATTCCATTGCCATTGCCTGCTGGGCTCTTGCAGCATCACTGTGTGGCTTTCCCAGAGAGCGTGTGCAGATGTCAGAGAGCACTGTGACATTTCTCTTTTCCCCATGAACTTGTCCCCCACTGCAGATGAGGGATTGTGGGACACTTTCGTAAGGCACCTGCCCCCCTCCAGCACCTCCCATACCATCAGCCTGGACCGCCTTCGCCAGGGAGTCAGCTACCAGTTCAGAGTGCTGGCCGTCAATGATTATGGCTACGGTGAGCCAAGTGCGCCCTCTGCTGCCATGTCAGGTAACTACACTTGCCTCATTCTCTGACATTTAGATTCTTAAAGGGGGGAAAAAGAGGTCAGGATGAAAGTGATATCAGTGGATTTTGGAAAGGAGCCACATGTAAGCTGGAAAGTAATATGAGGCATAGGAGCGTGACTAGCTGCAATTAGTGTAAGTTAATCTTTAGACTTATTTAGTGCCTATGAGATTTGTTTTGACAAGACTGCACCCTATAGTTGTGCATTTACATGGCCTTGTTTAAGCAGTTCTTTATCGGTACTGATAAAACCTGATCTCCGGGTTAAAAGGCAAGCTATGTAACTGTGCAACCTGTAGTGTGACAGCATGAAGTCATATATGACATGCAAGCCAAAAAAGCACCTGCTGTACACAAACCCATAGAAAGGGCACAGGTTTGAACAAGTCTGATCATAATTCTTAAGGTTGGTGTAGCTCAGTCTGTCATCAGAATATGATCACAGCTCGGAAATTGAATTTATAAAAACAACAAAGATGGTTGAAGATTCAACAATATAAGCAAAAACGTGTTCTCCAAATTCACTAGAATAACATGCTTTCAAGGTTTACACATATAAGCGAGCTAAAACATATTTGAGAAATAAAACTTTGGCTTTGTATTAATACTGCTTTGAAAGGCTGCTTCAAAGTTACTATTTTTGTATTTATTTTCATTTTCTTGCCCCCAGTTTTCTCCAGATATTTATTCTAGCCAATTCTCACTCCACTGTAAAACACTTCTTTCCCACAATATCTTCTAATCTGACATAGTGCCAGTCACTTTTCAAGCTGCCACCCACGCAGTGTCATAGGTCAGCTCACCATGTGTGGAGGAGAGTGCTAACTGCTCAGTTCTGTCTTTAGGATCTAATGGATGGCCATGATTATCTAGCTTCACACTGTATTAACCAGATAAACAGATCTATTACCTTATTACGTAACGAGTTCTGCTTTTTGTAGCCAGAGATTGCAATGACATTACTGGAAACTTGCAGTTTGCAGTGCTAGAGTCCAACCCTACACTTAATTGTACCCCTAAACCACCGGTCTGAGTGTAAAAAGTAACTAAAAAGCTGTTAAATCAAGCTTTTCCACAGAACCAGTAGCAATGAACTAGCACCGGCATACACCACTAATAGTTTGTGCCACATAATGTAATGACATTCAGAGACACTTGTCAGCACATTGGTGGCCTTATGTTTGGCAAGGACAGTCTTTTTGAGTGCTTTTCAAACGGCCATTCATTTCCCTTGGCCGCGGTTGCAAAAATCACCTGGGGAGATATTCTACCCTGCAAAATTCACTGAAAAAGCATGCATTGCAAATTCAACAGTGACTTATGTTTATCACTCAACAAGCAAGCTAAACAGTATGGGTATCAAGTTGCATAGCTGTTGTGATAGGGCTGTACAATAAATAATATATTGCTATCATACTGCTACATATTCCTATTGTCATATGACTTGAAATACAGTACTGTGCAAAAATCAGAGACCACCCTTCATTTATTTAACTTCCAGTCAGAACAGCCATTAAGTTATTCATTTTTCAGTATCAGGAAAAATTAGAAAACCCATTTAATGGAAAATTACACAGAACTCTCAACAACTAAATATAATATCAGATTTTTCAGTATTTAGTGTTTCCACCCTTTGCCTTTATTACAGCTTCCATTCTTTCTGGGACATTTGTTTTCCAGTTTTTCTGCAGAGATATTTTCTCACACCTCTAAGTTCAATCTTAGAAGTTGGTTGCATTTTCTGTCTCTCACGATCCAAGTATAAAAAACAAGTAATGTTGAGTTCTGATCTCTGTGGAGGGCCAGTCCATTTTTCTTAGTTGGTTGATTTGTCCTAATTATTTACATTTTGCAAGCTTCTGGTGACATCTTGGCGAATATTGAAAAAGGCAATATTGTAATAGCAAACAATATATTGCAGCCTTAAACAGTGCATGTTTTTGTTGAGAAACTCTTGCATCAGAAGAGTCCCTCAGATTTTGTTTGTCCCAGGGCAGGAGGCCGTACATACGAGTCTTGTGTCCAGACTCAAACTTTCACAACACAGGCATTACTTCATCTACCTCTGAGCCTGTGTCATTCCTTCTTAACTTTGTTGCCGCACCAGTCAGTCAAGCCCTGTCAGAAGACATGTCTTTAGATCACTGTCATATCTAGGCCACTCTATCCTCTGCTCACACCCGAGAGTGCACAAGAGTAGATAAGATTCACACGACAGCCCGTTTTATTTTACTGCACCTCCAAATATGGACGGCAATTCCCACAACTAATTTCACCAGGAAATGAAATGTGAAACCGTCTGTTGAAGTTTACTGCCATCGCTGTGTTTTGGGAGTGCCCTGTTATCAATAGCTTCTGGTTGGATATTGCAGATGATGTCATGGTTGTTTACCTCACAGCTTCCTCTACCAACTCACTCACTTGATGACTCTCGACAGCAGGTCTGCTAACAGCACCAAAAAAGGCCATGTAACATGTGCTTCATACACCAGGTCTTTAGTGAATGAGAACAAGGACCTTTAGCCTAGTGGTTATTGCTGTATGGTTGCGAGAACTAAATGTGATTTTTGATTCAAATGAGTTACGCAGTACTACATGTCCAAATTTTAATCTTTACATTTTACAGATATCGCCAGTGGTAACAAAAGCATGGTGTCATTCAGTATTTGTTATTATTGCATGTAGCCCATTAAAACAAGTGAAACAATTGTGTTGTAAATGCATATTCTACACGTTCAATACTACAATTGTGATGTTTCATTTTATTGTGCTTTGAATTTGATTAAATTTTATGTTTTGGGAAAAGAAAAAAAATGTCCTTTAATGTCAATAGTTTTTGCAAGCCTGCTAAGTATTTATTCTGGAGCAAATTACCTTCTATAATTAACCAAACGTGGTGCTCCTTCAGTAATCGTAAACCTGTTTGAATCAACCACTTTGTAATGTAAAAAAAACAAAAACAATCACAGATAACAGCACTTTACACATTGCATGTCCACATTGGAGATAAAAATGTATCAGCATGTGGAGCTGGAGCTTTCTGTGCTCTATCTTTGTATAAAAATCGCACAAGGCTGCCTTTGAGCACTACGATAGTAACAGTAAAAGGTGACTGAACTGTGAAGAATTTTCTTTATTTCTGTCGTGTTCTTTCTGTATGAAATACATGTAATGAAATGCAGTAAAATCACATTATCAACAATTAAAAGTAGATTAAATGGCATAAATAGCTGATTTTTTGTGTTGTTCTTAAAGAGTTGTTCTGTATTGTGTCTCCTGTCCCCTTGCACAGCCCAACTGGAGACGCCCTTTTATGAGGAGTGGTGGTTTCTGATCGTCCTGGCACTGTGTGGACTGATTTTGCTGCTGGTGGTGATTTTTGGGCTCGTCTTGCACGGACAGAACAAGAAGTACAAGAGCTGTGGCACAGGTGTGTTCAAGACCACTTCATTCTGTCATCAACCTCCCATCCATCCACCAGGCTCACCACATGCAAGCAATGCACAGCTTACAGAGCCAGCTGAAAACGCGTCCGCTTACACCCTCACAATCTGTTCCTGTGCTCCAGCTGCTGCTTTTTGATCTGCTGTCCTGTTTGCTTTGAGAATGGTTCTAATTGAATGACCCTTTTAAGGTGTCTTTGCATTAGCATTAACTGTACGTTAGGTGTTGATCCAGGTGCTGTTGTTGCCGTGATGATGATTTGCTAACTGCTACAGGTGCAGCTGTCTCCACGGTGGAGGAATCTGTCACGCTGGACAATGGAGGCTTCACAGCTTTGGAGTTGAACAGCAGACCTATCCACGTCAAGAGCTCCTTCCTGCGGAAAAACGGCACAAGGTGAGAGCCCAGTGCCCATCTCATGTCACAATTACTTGATTATATAATTACTTGATTATATACTCATTTTTTTAAAAATAGATTAAAGTTTACCTTCTCAATGAATCAACGGTGATCGGTTGGCCTTTTTTATTTTTAAATCTCTTTATCTCTTTTATTGTTAGAGGCAAATGAGCACACGCAATTAAATTTTTTTAACATTTTTATAAATTAATTCTTTTAAAAGGCTGTCAAGTTTAGCTTTTTCCAGTGAAATATTTTGTAATGACTATGCATGGTACACTGTTGTTTAGTTATTGTTTAGATTTGTTGTTTTTTCTGTTTTTTTCCAAACCTGATTACTCGATTAATTGTGAGAGTAATTGATATATTTCTCCATGATTATTATTACCAATAGTGAAAGCCCTAGACAAGATTAAACAGTAGAACTCTTCGACTGACAGTCAGCTAAACATGAAGACTGGTTCATTTTTCTAGGTCTATATCCTTATCATTTCCCCATAGCAACAGTTATGAAATTATATTGGTGTAAATCACTGTTTTCCAAACATGATCCTGGAGTCCTGGAGTCCTGTATATTTTCAGTTTTTGCCGAATTTGTAGTGTTTACAGCCAGCCTGGTTGTCCTCTAAATGCAGCCTGGTTTGATAACCAGAGTTCAAAGGATTGATAACAGCCTGGTTCCCCAGAGGTGATGGACATTCGTTTACCAAAGGTGTTAACTCTTGGTCCCACTGGACAGGACTAGGACACTTAGTAACTTTAAGGCTGGGTTTCCAGACCTCTTCTTTCTTCTTATCTCAAGCATAACCTGAGATATTTCAGCACCCTCCACCCCAGCAAGCTATGCTGTAATCTGAATTTCGTGAACTTTAACATTATGGGAACTCCTGCCACTACCACTCACCAGAACTCAACCTTTTGACACTTCTGACTCTATATGGTTTTATTATTGAGATTTCATTTTGCTGTCTTGTTAATTTGTCTTATGTGATCCACTGAATCATGCCAAAATAGATAATGTCGAGTTAAAGTGACATCTTCCTTTTTCTTTCTATTTTTAAAGCTATAGTTAGTTTGGTCAAATATTAATTTTTTTTCCATTTAATCATGGTTTTAGACCCCTCTACCATCTAAATAACTAGAGTATCCTTTCTAACTAATTTCATGTCTTTGATCGATATGTGCCCACCAGTGAATAGACTTATTATATAGACCTAAGTTTCTGTCTGTACAGAGAGGGAGGTTCTCTCCCAAAATTAAAATCATAACACTACCAATTTACCTAAATTTACCTACCCAATTATATATATAGATGTATATCACTGCTGTCTGAACAAAACCTCGTATCTCTGTTTTTGTTGGTTTTCAGGAAAGTACATGTTGACTTTTACATCATGATGAATAGAATATATATATATATATATATATATAGTGGCGTTGGAGAGGTGAAGCCACCATGACCACTTCCCCCCACACACACGTGCTGCTCCTGTCCCTGATTCAAAACAGATATGGCAAATCAGGGGCAGAGCAGGGACAGCTCTCTCCAGCATGGAGAGAGAAGAGAGGACGCTGAAGTACACACCACACGCCAGAGAGAGACAGAGTAAAAAAAGGGTCTAGTAAACAAGCCCACAGGACTCTTTATAGACTGAGGCTTTGTTTACACGATGTACCTGTAGTCTGTTTTTCATAAATCTGTGAGTAAAAACTTCCAACAAATTGACTCTCTTGAATTTGTATAAGGGGAACATGGACTTCTCTCATTGTTTATTTGGGGAGGCTTAGTTGTAAACCTGTGTTAAAACTAACCCCGCTGTCTGGAGGCTGTACTTTAGCCTGGTTATCACTTGAATTATTTACATGGTTTACAGTGGTACTGCCAGTAAGAGAGTGATTACAATTATATAAAAGTGTATTCTTTGACACACTCAAATCAGTCATTGGAAAAAAAAACACTGCTTGTAAAATTACTTTTATAAAACAAAAGCAAGATGAACAGACACCTGCTCTACATGAGCCTGTTTAACTATATACATCCATGTTGTATTTCACCCAGTGTGTGCCCAGCTCTCCTCTACTCTAGGATCAGGTTTGGGAACCACTGGCGTAAACTTTGTTCACACCAAATTTATATTTTATATCAATCTTAAATAAATAAAGGTGTCAAAAAGGGTTGGAGTGATGCCTTTCCATTTCTGGTGACAAAGGAGGTAATATTCACTATGTCTTCCCACCCCCTGCTGTCAAATCTCTCTCCTATGGCAGGTCGCCCCCTCGGCCCAACCCTGCAGGTCTGCGCTACTCAGATGAAGATATCTGCAACAACTACAACGGTGCAGTCTCCACAGAGTCCACAGCGCTTACAGAAAGGCCTGCAGAAATATCCGAGTCTGAGGTAGAGTCCTGGTTTAAACGCACACACACACACCTTCAAACAGGCAGTCTTCCGCTTTCTGCGCATGCGTATGCCCAACACAAGGCAGCACTGTGGGATAAGCACTGATAAAAATAGGGTCACAAAATGGTTAAACCTACAATAAAGGACTTACGGATTATTCAGTATAGTAAACATTCAGATACACAGCAGCCTTTAAACACTTGTTGTGAAAACTCTTAAGCAATGTGACTCATGAATTTCAGCAGTTCTATAAACCTGCTCAACACAGTGGTCTACAAGTACATGGAAGCAGGTGTATTGGTGCCCATGATAGGCTCGTTAGGCCTGCAGTATCTTGATGAAAATAAATTAACTAATGTTTATTAAATTACATTTTCATAAAGTATATGCAGCACATATTTTAAATTGAAAAAAAATGGTACCAAAACTTTGGTAAACTAGACTTGCTATAACAAGGTGTCATGGCCCTTAAGACTGAAGCTTTAGATAGAAATCTCTGATGTTAAAATATGCAAAATCTGATGATACATATTTTATTTCCTAGTGTAAGGTTTGTCTGTCAGTCACAAATGGTTAAAAATGATGTAGGCTTATAAACATTAGCAGCGAAGGCTCATTAAAAAGTGTTTTATTTTATTAGTTGCATGCACTAATCATTAATGGTTAGGTATTTAAAAATAACTGTTGTTACCACTGACCTTTGTAAGCAATAAATTTGATGTAACTGAACCTCTGGAACTAATTGAACACCCCTCCTCTGGACAATATCATACTGGTTTAGAACTTTTATTATGTGCAATTATAACATGTTTCTGCTTTTGTGATTTATCCCAGGCCACAGACAGCGACTGTGAGGAGGAGCAGATCAAGCACTCCTTCGTGAACCACTACATGAGTGACCCGTCCTACTTCAACTCGTGGAAGCGGCAGCAGAAGGGCCTGAAGCAGACGCTGGCCTGTGCCTACGAGGAGTGCGCCAGCAGGGATGGCGAGGGCTACTATCAGACAGTGGTGACCCAGCACAGCGTTGGGGGTGTGTACACGCCTGCTGGCCAGCCAGCCACCGGCTCACGGACTCCCGTCACAGGTTTCTCGTCCTTCGTGTGACGCCCTGCGGGGCTCGGAGGAGCGGGACCCCTCTGCAGGCCCTTTGTTCAGGCAACGGTGGGCTTGGGGAAAGGCACAAGACTTAGGGTGGGGGGTGTTCGGGACATTTCAGCAGTTCTTTCACCGTGAGCACTACAAGAGACGTTTCTGACCGACCATTTCGATTTAACTTGAATGTACTCTTGTGCTGATCCGCGAGCGTGGCGATTAGCGAGAAACAAGAGTCGACAACGTGGAAAATCACTGTAATCACAGGCCTGGAGATAATCACACAGTTTGCAGTGAATGTTACTTGTACGTGTTCTCACAGGCACAGCCTTGGCTGCGAAAGACGATTGAAAGCTTTTTTGTTTTATCAGGTGGGGATAAAGCAGGGTACAACAGGGACGTCCTGTTCTCAATCTACAGAAGTGATGATCAGCACTACATTCCCACACTTGACTCTACATGGTGGCACACTCTCACAGTCCGAACGACCATGAAAGCATTCCTGACACTGTTCCCTCTTATGACCAACCGCCAGGAGGATTTTACATGGAACACGCGCTCTGTAATTATTATATACTCTAATGTCAAGTCTGAATAATCCGTCACTCACCTTCAGTGTCTCTATATATACATGTTCCACTCGCGAGCGGAAAGCGGAGCAGTCATGAAACTGTAATGGAAATGATGAAGGAGTGGTTGGACTCGGCTCCAGCGTGCACTGTTACTGCCTCAAGCAGCAAGTCAGCAGTGGAGTCATTTAGCGGCGAGCAGACAGCGTCTACTCGTATTCCTCACAGGGGGCGGCGAGACGGAGCATCCGTCGTGCAGTGATTCTTTGAGCGTCACATCATCCTCACTTGGAACTTTGCCATTAAAATGCTACTGTTTGGTTACCAGGCTTAAGAGCTGAGTCCGGTTTTCCAGGCGCAGGTCAAAGCCTAGTCCTGGACCAAAGCATATTTTCAGAGAAATCCCAGTTGCCTTTAAAACTTACTCCAAGGCTACTTTACATCTGTATCTGGAAAGCAGGTCTCTTTATGCTGGATGATTGAAGAGCATTTTTCCCAACACCAGTCGTTCCCTTCACTGCATACTTTCATGTTTTCCCTGTTCTGTTATTCCCTGTCCGTATTCCGCTCATGAAGAACTAAGAAGTAGCCACAGAAATGGTGCGATAGGAGAGACGCATAAACAGTGCAGTGCAGGGACTGGAGTTGGGAAACAGTTGTAGAAGCATTGTGTGAGAGCTGAAACTTGATGGCCTTTGGCACATTATTTATAGCAGGGGTGCACAACTCCGATTCTGGAGGGCACAGTTCGGTCATTTTCCTCCTCAAACCCACACAATTCAACTCATCTTTGAGTAGGGGAACCACCAAAATGTGCTGGACAGCGGCCCTCCAAGACCGGAGGTGTGCATTCCTGATTTCTAGGGTTCCCACAGTTCTGGATGTGGGAGTAATTATTTTGTTTAAAGAAAGAATTTTAAGAAAATTCATGTTTTTGACACTGTGAAATTTCAGCACAAGACAAAAGAATTTTAGTCACCACTTTCAGGAAGCTGTTCCATATCCAAACTCCATCAGCAAGGACATTTGGTACATTTGGTAAAAATACATTTTCAGACACTGAAATCTTTCATTTTGTGTCTCACGTTACAAGGATAACCATTTCTTTATGATTTTTTTTTCTTGGAATAGAAGCTGAATGATACTCGAAAAGTCCTTGGATGTGATAGAGATGGAGTGAGAACCCTGTTATTCCAGCACTCTTAAGCCATAAGGACATCGTTTTCTTTTCTTTTTCTTTTCTCAGATTCACTCATCACAGAGTGACTGAATCTTTGCCTTTTTTCCATTTTATATGCTTGAATGGTGTAAATGTGATTTAGGATTTGTTTGTGTTAATGATTTCTTTCTTTTTTTTTTTACTGTAATGTTATTACAGAGTGATGCTGCGTCATTCGTCTGTTCATTTCAGTGTACTTTTTTTTCAGTTCTTGAAATTGCCAATCACAGTGGTGGACAAAAGAATTAACTGTAAAGGAAAAGGAAATGTTTATGGTTTATGCCTGCCATATCTGTCCCAGCACGAGTGTAATGTCATGGACATTCATGAAGTAAAGACTATTTCCCACTTTTTTAGAGAAATTAAATGTTTGCTGTTCACGTAAATGACATGAACTACTAACATTTTGTTGCCATCCACCGACTACATACACTATGCCATAGACGTTCTCTAGATCAAATCCACAATCATGCACATCTTCAATCCACTCTACATGGATGTAATATTTTGGGCACTTACTTTGAGTGCTTGCATCTGCCTTCTGTGAGACTACAGCTGACAGGATCGCGGCTCATGCCTGTCCTCTGGTTGAAAGTGATGGATTACAGGACTTGAATTTTGGGAAGACATTTTGGCTTTTAATCCAGAATATTTTGATATAAGAAATTCAATCAGAACAAGTAAAATTTGATAAATACTTAAGAACATATAGAAATTTGGTATCAAATATACAATTTTGTTAGGATTGTATGATTTTCGCTCTCCCTATTTATTTAATAGGAGGAACCATTTTTAGTAGAATGAACTATATTTTACAAATGAAACATGGTAAACACTATTTTCTCAAGTAAAAATCCAAATTTGACAACTTTGTTTAAATTGATTTATTACATATATTTTTTTTATTATTATTTAAAGCAGTCCAATTATATTGTCACCATATTAGATTCGGATTGTACATTCTAAATTTTACTGATTTTATTTGCTCTAATTGAATATATATCAAAAATGTAAATAATAGCGAAAACAGCTGGCCGTATTAGCACAGAAGCTGTGTAAGATGAATAAAGAACATGAAGTAAAACGACCCCCACTGAGATCCAAACACACAGAGTCCAGTATGTGGCGCTGTACACCCTCGGAAGTAAAAGAGTTTAAAAAAAACAAAAAAAAGAAAAACACCAGCTGGAAAACAAGGAAGGGCGCTCGGTTGTCCACACTGAGATTCTCCTTAGGTGGGTGAAAGAACTTTTTCATTTCTTATATAAAGAGAACATTCAGAATTCATGTTCTTAAGAATCTGAGACTTTGGTTTATACATTAAAGATGATAAAGAATCATCATACGTAAAAGGACGAGTGCTACAAAAAACAGACAGCAGAGGCTCAGCTGGTTTTGCGTTGGCTGACAGAGGTAATGCGGAGTTTGCGCTCCTCTCTGCGCTTCTGATTCAGGCTGTGCAGTTCAGGCGAGCGCTGACTGTGAGCTGTTTGGGTAACTCTGCCCGATCGGCTGGCAGCCTTGTCCTCTTTTCTCTAATCGACGTCACCCAGGAGCGGATGTGACAAGGGAGCTTGTAGAGGGGAGGATTACCGCTCTGTAATGTCTTCTGGGTTTCTCAAACGCTAGAGGGCGCCGCTCAGCGATTCCAAAATGAATGGGTTAGGACGGAGCATTTGAGCAACATCATAGTTTATATTTTTAAGATAAAAGAATACATTCATTTATTGAACACAGAATAAAACAGCATAAAACATGTTTACGTTACATTTAAACGTGTTCGCTGTTATATTTTAAAGAGCTTTTAAACTCGAGTTATGAAAGTTTAAAACGGCCACTCACGTACGTTCATGATGTCAGTGAGCGCGAACAGCCAATGAGCTGCTCCGCCCTCCAACCAATCAGCACTCAGTAGCAGTAATGCTAGCGCCCTGCTGCCCAAAACCCGTCTGCTGTAGGTTAGGAACAAAGTACATAGATACAGGTACATTTTTTTGCTTTTTTAGTTAAATATAAGCTTCTACTTTCTAAAATTAAAAGAAAGTTCGTGGCAGCTCCTGTTTCTGCTGCTGCTGTTGCTGTTGTTGTTGTTGACGTGAGGCTAAAAAAAACCGTCTTTTTAACGTTAAACCGTAAAAACAGAAAATAAAAACAAACTTCGTTCGAGTTTTACCGGAAGTGAAGACATAATATATAATATCCATATAACTATGTTCCACACATGACGTCGTGACAGTTTTTGACTGCAAAGTATTCTCACTACTGTGAAAAAGAAATATCAATACCACAGAAATATAGTAAATTCAGGCAAGAGATTAATATATTTTGCTACAGGATACTATACAAGTATTACACATATGTGTACATATATATATATATATATATA
>JAILXH010162852.1:18261-31564 GCA_023558415.1 Piaractus mesopotamicus
AGTTAGCTCACGGATCACTGGGGCTACCTCTACATCACTCTTCCCACCGCCTGCCCAGTGCTTTACGCCCATTTACTTAACAACACCCTTTAAACAAATCTGGGAAACAGCAGCACAAACACTCTCTGCCCAGACAACAGTGCCTCTCTCTGCCCAGCCTGGAGGCTCTCCTTCACTACTGCTTGTTTTCACTCATAACAGCGTGGAGCTGACCACCCTGCAGAGGCTCAGGTTTTTCGAGCCAGCCATTCTCACTCAGCACAATGGTGGCTTTTTTAGAGGTCAGGTCTGAACTAAATGTTCTTGTGCAGAGCCTACACTAATATTAAGCAGAGAGTGGCTGTTTGATACAACATTCCAGACCAGACATGTTCACATTTTGATCACAAGGTTTGAGGCTTCTGTCTCATCGGGCTTGCCCTGAATATACTGTCTCATTCATCGTTAGTTGTTTTGAAGATCTTGATGCATGTGGTTTTGGTAACTAACTGGGTCAGGCCCATTCCTCTTTTACCAATCCAGAAATGAGGGCCAAAGAAGTACATGTCCTTTCTTACTTAACACCATGGTGACTTTTTTGGGCGTCTGGTTTGGACTGAATGCTCTTGAGAGCTTTGACCAATAGTAAAGAGTGTGTGGCTGCTTGATACAAGGTTTTTTTCCAACATTCCAGACCAAACATTTTCACATCCTGCTCAGTAAGTACAAAGTGGCTTACTGATCAGCCTGTCTTATCAGCTTTGACTTGAATTACTGGTTAGTTTAGTACTTTTTGCTGTTAGTTCTTTTGGAGATTGTGATGTGGGTGATTCTGGCAGCCAATTGGACATTCAGAGCTCATTCCACTTTTAAAAATCCAAAGATGAATGATACCAATGAGTCCCAAGTCCCAAGACAGCTGCAGACATTTGGTGCTTGTTAAGGCATCATGGATTCAGATTCACAATCTCCTGCTGATAGAACAGTCATGCCACTGGGCAGCTCTGTACAAGACACACACTACTTAACAGTGATGTGACATTTGTGAGCAAGACTCTCTTTTAAGCTCTCCCACTTGCATTGAGGAGGCAATTTTTTCAAGTAACACAAACCAAATGGATAGATCCTATGACGCTGTAGCTGAAAATCACAGGAGCCCCTTCCAGGATCTCCTAGGAACATGCTGGCTCCCCCTCATTATCCTGCTGCTTGTTGTGTCAGTTTGGTTCTGGTAGTGATCTTGTAGGTTTTTGTTCATTTGCCTGCATTTTGCTCATCTGCTTATCTTGTGATTCCTGCCTCTGGAAATTCATCCAGTGAAGCTCCTTTTCAATATTCGATTTAAATGACAAATATAATGCTTTTTTTATCAGTTAGTTGATCGAAAGGTAGAAAAATTAAATGATACATAATATCACTAACTTTGCTAACTTTGGAAAAAAAAGTAGTGCAACTAAACTAAGAGCGATTTGGGACCTGAAAAAGCAGAATTGAGAATTGATAGACATATCAGTCAATAAAGCAGTGATTAACTAAAACTATTACAGTATAACATTATTAATATTAAAAATATTAATGTAAAAATATACTGGCTGATATTATTTTTAGCCCCCTACGGTACCAAAAAATCAGTTGGGCCTTAGGAGTTATACTCATTTATTTGTTATCGGGGGAAGATAAGCATGCAATCTCTATAGAGACTCCATTACAATTATATAGCCCCACTATATAAAAAGGTCCTTGATTTGCCCCTATTTTCACATTCTTAACTCATGAATAATCAGGACAGGCATTATTGTGTCTAGCCTGGCCATGACTGAATTCACTCCGGCTTTTATTGGGGTTTGGCATGGATACAGGAATGCAAGTGAACAGGTGGAAATGGGGTTCTGGTAGATGTAATTATCTGTGTATATTCAGTGTCGTTAAACCCAATAATTTTTTTTCTTCTTTCATTTTGTATGTTTTTTCAGCCCAGACAGTTTGGGTGAGCCCCAGACGCTTTAACAGCCCATTAAGCATGAATTTGCTTTAATTCTGCTGTGTTTACGACTGGAACAGTTGCAAAAAATTATTCCTCGTCTGCCTCCTCAAAATCAAACTGAATAAAGAGGTTTGAGGCAATTAGTAGAGGAAGTTTTCTTCTGCTTGATTCAGTATTTGTTCTCATAACAAAGGCCCTATATTCCATCATGACAATCATCATTATATGTGCTCCAGCCATTCTCCCATTCTCAGTTACATATAGAGATTTACTGATAATGTCAAAGTGCCTCTTACCTCAATCTTAGAGCTACCAAGCATGAGCTAAAGCCAGTTCCTGTGTAAGAAGTAGTCAAAGAGCTTGTGAGGACAGCAAGACAACAGGAGAGAAGTGGAAGAGGCTGATAAAAGACAGCAGCAGGCTTTGACTGTGCCATAACTCTGAGGGAGGAAGTATTGAGTTAACCCTCTCTTCAAGAAGGCACGCTTCTCCTGTCCATTTCCAGGCCTGGCCTAGATTTATACTGCACCCCCTCCGCCCCCATCCCGCTCTTTCTGCGCATCTTCATGGCTGAGGCACATCTGGAGATGGGTACAGGACACGGAGGGAAACCTGCTGCCTCTCTCGCTCTCTTTAACCTCCGTCTCGCAGATTCAACATGTTACTCTCACTGATATGGGCTCTGATTGTCAGTAATTTGGCCCTGTTCACGGTTCACTGACAATGTATACCTCTTTATGTGATGATGTTTGTTTTCGCTATGGCAATGTGTAAGGTCTGATTGCTCATGTGAGTTTCAGGGCTGTTGGCTAGCATATGTGCCTTTTTCTTGCATTCTGTAAGAGAGACATGCAGAGCAATGCAAAGCAAGACTTTTTTAGAGTTTACCAGATGTGCCAAGGAAATGATACTGTATGATGAGTGTTGTCATAGCGGCTGTACATTGTTAACCTTTCATTAGTGCTTGCAGCTTGTTTGGTTTAGACTTCATTGTTCTGAGCAACATTTACACTGAACGATCATGTTGCCAGGAGCTCCATCTGAATTGTTTTAATGTTGAAATCTACAGGTCAATGTCTGCATTTTTCACAAATATGAAGACGTACACGCTGATCAGTGTTGACAGCTATTTTGGTGACATACAAGATAGATTTCTAAGATTTTATTTTACCTTCTTATACATAAAAACGTAGCTATGAGTGCATGTATTTCAATAGTGTCGTATATTCGGCACAGCTACACGTCCTTTCAGATCCATAGTGTTGAATTGTCTTCCCACCGTAAAAGGATGGACAGAAACACCTGTGGATTTTTTCAGATCTGAATTACAAGTGGAACTTAATTTCCTCCTCTCTCTCAAAGATGAAAGTACTGTTTATCTGATGGTGACAGTTTTGGTGGTTTACCAGATCAAGCATGGTTGGAGTCCCATTTTCTCTGTAACTTGTAATGATTTAAAAAACTGTTTAATTATTGTTAAATTATTAACTCTTGGAAACTCCTACTGTATCTATTCGTCATCCCTTTTCTTTTAACCATCCTCCTCCTTATGCATGTGGAATATCTTACATCTAATGTTTTTAGAAATATCTCCTGAAAAATGAAAAACTTGTACTGGAAATTAAATAGATGAGAGGGTGGTCT
This sequence comes from Piaractus mesopotamicus, assembly GCA_023558415.1. Lineage (NCBI taxonomy): Eukaryota > Metazoa > Chordata > Actinopteri > Characiformes > Serrasalmidae > Piaractus > Piaractus mesopotamicus. The sequence goes on from JAILXH010162852.1 coordinate 21,869, forward strand.
CTTTTGCATTGTACCCCACAATCAAATTTAGTATTGTCATATTGCAAATGGAGTAATGTTGTTACGCTATACTGATGCAGAAGTAAGACTTTTTCACACATTTCTTCATGGAAAGCAGAAATATCTTTTCGAATCAGGTACTCCGTGAACCCAGCCCACCAAATTCCTGTACATCCAAATTCTACATTCCCTCCATGCAACTATTTCCTCCTTGTAATATTCGGTAAATCAAGTGAAATAGCGTCATGCAGACACCGCAATACTCCTTAGTCTGTCTCTCTCTCTCACCTCTCTCTCTTCATGCCTTTCTTACTCCCAGTCTTGCCCTGTTCTCTCTGTGAGAGCTCAGATGGACAGATCTCCTTCCCTCTGCCGTTTACTCAGAGTTAGAAGAGCGAGGGTGAAGCCGGGGCTAGCCATATCACCTTACGCAACGTGCGTCCTAGATAATGCTGAGCAGTGTGGGTGGGTTTTTGTTTTTTGGAAAGGGGAGGGGGTAGCAGCGGAGGCATAGTAGAGGAAGGTCCTCACCAGTGCCTTTAATCCATTGAGAGGCACTAACTGAGAAGAGTGGAACTCGCTCTGTAGGACAAATCCTTACACCTGGTCAGTGTCATACTCCACTCCATGAGAGAGAAGCCTTTTCTGACTGATTGGGGATATGCTGAAGCTTTCTGAAAGACATCATTATTAGTACTTAGGGTGGTTCTGAGCTTAATGGAAGGCTGGATAGTAGTCAAAGAGTTTAGAACAGTAATGCCCAGTGTGGGACACTGGCCCCATGGGAACGTGGTTGTTCCACTTTCAAAGTCCAGCTGGAGACTTTTGTTCTGGTTACAAACCTACTGGTCTGTTTCAGGTGCGTCTGCTTAATCGTGAAAGAGTGAGGCTTAAGAATAAAATAGGCAAATAAAAAGAATCCTGGAAATAGAGGAAAAGCTCCCTGGAAAGAGAGCAACAGGCAGATTCTTTGAGAAGTAATGATCACACGAGAGGCTCTAATTTGCCTCCTGTTGCCTGACCCCAATAAAGTGATTGTTTTAATAAAATGGGGTCCCACAGGGGTCCTAAAGTAAATACTGTATCTATGATCCTGAATATGTGTGAGTTCAAATAGTCTCTTTACTTTTCCCCAGCAAATACCATAAAACCCACCATGAAAAGACAGATTAGCTTGAAACGCCTATGCTTTTTTAGTTGGTGGTTAATGTGTGCTTTCAGAGAAGACAGCTCAAAGACTGCTTTACACACTCCCACACCGCTACAGATATATTTAAGTACACACATGCTCTCTTCCACTTTCACACACAGGCACATGCACTTTGAGAAATGAACCTCACAGTCTGGTGCCATAACTCGTGGTACATTAATTTCTGTCAGATGTGAGGGAGCAGCTGGACTTCTGTATTTCTTAAGCTCTTCACTGGAGGTGTAATGGGGCCCTGTAGGAGCCTGTCTCTCTGTAAATAACAGCGAGAGGGGTCCTGTCAGACTGGAGGCCTCCAGAAGCCAGAATGGAATTCATAATGTGGTTAGAGACAGTGAAGCTAGTGGTGTGTCTGGTGGGGAGGGGCTGGGGTAGCATTGGCCCCTAAAGAAATTTGATTGGCCCTACAAATTAGCGAGCTAATTTAAAATGTAATTTTGTTCTACTAAATAAATGTTTTGTTTTATTAAATAAATAATTAATTAATCTTAACTATATCTTTGTGTCAAATGCTCCTCCAGTCAAGATGCTTCAATGCTGCAAAGACCACAGCAAGTGGAAATAATTTAAAAAAAAAAAACATTGTACATTGTTTGAAGTGAAATATTATTTAGAAATACTGATCACTATAAATGTTATTAATATTTTTGTATTTTTTTCCTTAACCTCCTTTTGCAGGCCTCCTTTTGCAGATGAATATGAACATCACATTTTTCCCCCTTATAATCCTGTTATCACATTAACTAGGACACTGTTGGCTCTCTGTGTGAAATGTTGTGACTATGTTGAGCTGCTAGGGAGCAATGAGGGGTGAAAGAGGAGGGGTTAGAGCCCTGCTGTGAAAACAGGTCACATCTTCCCGCAAAGAAATAAAACAAAAAAAATCACAACAACCCCTCCTCCCATCAGATTTTTTTTTTTGTCAGATCCCCTTTTGAGGACAGTTAAAAGGAGATATTTTGGTCTTTCAAAGCTGATAATGGTTTCTAGCACACCTGTGATCCTGTGCCTATTCTAATGTATCTGTCTCTTCATCCTTATGTGTTGGCTGAACACCCCACTTCACTGAGCCTGCAGTTTGCATCAGAACACTGAGGCATTTCATTCCCTTCAGGGGGATTTGACAAAGATTTCCTGGCCCTTATTAAATTATAATCCCCCTCCTCACCCACCCCCTCCCCCACACCCCTATTCTCATGGAGGAGTCTGGGCACTTTTTGCTGCCAGCCAGTCTGCGAGAATATGCGAGAGGAGAACCTTGTGTCTTGGCCCATTCAGCAGAGGTTGAGGGAGAACACTGATTGCTGTGGCACTCATCTGATATGAGTCAGGGTGGAGGCGCCATGGTTAGCAGTCCCTCGCTAAGCACTTCACTATGTGTCATGGTCTTTAGGCAGGCCCCTGTTGAATGACACATCCAGCGCCCAGCAATAAGAGCCGTTAGCTTAGTGGCTGTTTTAATGGGTGTCAGAAATGAATCGGAGGGAGTGCTATGAAGGACATGAACCCAGTCTCCAAACTCTCCTCCTGGAAACAATTGCAGGCTAACTGAACAGAGTTCTGAACTTTTCCAGCCTAGGAGAGAGGAATGAAATTTGGGATTATGTGAGATTTCCCCTGTGTAAGCCAATTATGTGGTACCCAAAATTTCACACCCCATGCAGAAAAAAAAGCATAGATCCTTTTAGGCTTTGGCATGAGTTGCAGAAAACTCCAGACTCTAATTGTGCCTTCAGTTTCAGCTTATGACACCAGAAACAAGCATAGCCTTTGTAATTGGATTAACTAGTAAGGTAAATATTTGGATGGGTTTTGGAGAAGGACAGGATGTAAGTACAGTGCTCATTTATCATCCTTGATACACACTGAAGTCTATGCCTTTCGCTACATGGATCCCAGAGTAATCTTAGCTTTGCAGATTCCTGGGGCCCCAAAGCCACATTAGACATAAGCATGTGCATGCTCCCCTCCCTATGGAAATGACCAGGGAGTTCACCTACGCATGTAAAGTCTTGCTCCACTGACGAGTACCACCCACATGGAGAAGCAATGCTAGCCATTCGTCATTTGGACTGAATGCATGGCACGGGCTGCGGAAGCAAAAACACGCCCAGCTGATGACTGCTCTTTGATCGGCCCACCTGACTACCACTACTGCACACTTTCCTCTTTCACTCCTCCATCCATCCATCTATCCATCTATCCCTTCACACAGCTCCACTCCTCCATCCTCCACTCTCTCTGTTGTTCCTCCCTTACCACCCGGGGAAAATGTACATGGGGAGCAGCCAGCATGTGTCAGTGTTTAAAAGCAGAGACGTGAGGAGAAAAAAGGGGCCTCTGCTTCGTCAGGCCCTGGCAGCCCACAATAAGAGCATTCACACAGGCAGTATGCTGCGGAAAGACAGTGTGGACGGTGGGGTGGGGTGGGGTGCGGGGTATTAGGGGTGGTTGGAGGAAAAAGAACAGAGGGAAAAAAGAGGGTTAGAGAAAAGAGCTAACCTTGCCAGCTCTACCTCGAATAAGTCATGGAATGAGAGAGAGCAAGCGAGTGAGAGAAGTAAGAGGAAAAACAGAGCTTGTTGATGGAGCAGGCAGGGAAGGACAGAAGGATCAGATTGTGTCTGTGTCTGAGGAGAGACGGGTCACAGAGAAAAGCAGAGCAGACAGACAACACACTCCGCAGACGGCTCGGCAGGGGCACATCCAAAACTGAGGTCATGCAAGAAAAGCCAACTGAGCTTCTGTGTTTCAGTTAGGAGGTTAGAGCTGCACAATAATAGTCTTGAGCGCTATTCTGGCTGGATTAGCTTTACCTGGATACGTTCTATATCTTAGGTTATTAATGACAAGATCCATGTAGTTTTTGCAAGTCTAACAGAAGTAATTGAGGAGTGACTTACCATCTGACATTCACCAACCTTGAAGTCCCCTCAGTAACAGTAGCAGGCCTTTTCGAATCACCCTCATTCCAATTCTATAACAAAACCTGCTAATAGTCACAGCCATGCTCCATGTTGTTATTGTTATCGAGTGTGGCACCTGTCGGGTAATGTTTAGTCTTCCTAGTGTTACAGCAGCAAGTTTTTTCCCTTTTTTAGCTTTGATTAGATATTCGGTGGGTTAGAACAGTGGCCAGACCCTGATCCTAGAGTTTCCATACTATGCATATTGTGATATTTTCCCTGTTCTAAAATCTCATCCATACAGTCATCTAATTAACTGAGTTGAAGTGAACATTTTAGAATACAAAACAGTGTAGGATACACTCCAGGACTCTGGGATCACTGGATCACTGGTACTGGTACTGGTCCTTCACCAGGAAATAACCACCAAACAGGAGTGTTTTGTGTGCTTGTGTGGCTGTGACAATGCAAATAATAATGTAATTTCTTGCAACCAAAACCTTCTGCAAACCACTGGCTTAGACTATGGAGGAGTTTGAATGCTTTGCATTTGAATATGGCAAAGTTTAGGAATTCTTCATTATCTCATCAGCAGTGGAACTGAGTTAGAGGGGGACAGCCAGGTCAGAGAAAAGGTATAGCTCTGTCTGCTCGCTGACCCCAGAATACTGAGCTGTATGTGTATGTGGGATGTGTGTTTTGTGGTTCGGTATTTAGAAGAGATATTATGCAGAGCTGTGATTATCATTCCCCCTCGCTGTCTTATAAAACACATATATGCATGTTTATATGCACATACAGTGTCACTCACTCTCTCTATTTTCTCTGATTCCCCTGTGCTCTTAAAAGGGAATTCCATTGATTTATTAAAATGCCTTCATAATGCAAAATCATTCCGAGCTGTATGTAGTGTTGATAATGATAAAATAGTTATACATTAGTACTTTTTTGCCTTGCAACACCAGGCATGTACCTCTTTGCCATGAATGAATTACAGCCAAAAAACAAAGTCTCAGGCATCAGATGGTTATTTGGCATCAAATGGTTATTTTCAACCATTTCATGTATTAACTTTCTGCGTGAACTTTCTGCAAGAGCCTTTAGCGGCAGTAAATGCTTTAGGTTCCTATCACCACCACTGCAAACAATTCTGATAGTTTCTCTAGAATGGATCATTTCACACCGAACAACTTCGGATAACTTGACAATTGCATTATATAGAAATTTGACATTCTCCTGTAAGAATACAGAGTCTGAACCCCAGATATTGGTTCCTGATCATACACGCAAGCCATTTTTTTCTCCCTGTGGAATAGGAAAGAATGGCTATGCTTTCTATTGAGCTTGGCTGCTTTGTCTTAAGAAGACCCGTAAATTGTATTGTGATCTGTCTTAATCGTGTTGCTTTGTAAGTATTAAAAGTTCGTCTCAGTAGGAGCTTACCATTTCTCCCTTCCACAGCCATTTATCAGTCTCTGCAAATGTTTACTGGCCCAGCTGAAGTGCTCGTATTGTTTTCATATTGTCATGATGAGCTGAAATGTGGAATAGTTTGGTCGTGAAGTCATGAAGATGGCCTGCAGAAAGATGGCTGTGTATTCTGCCTGTGTGCCAGCTGCCTGAAGACACAACAGTTCTGACCACAGTGTGCACATATGCGTGTGTGACCAGACACTATTGTGAGTGTGTCTGATTCCTTTCTAAAATGCAGAGGCTCAAAGTATTACCATTCATGGCTTTGGGGGCCACACACACACACTTGATGTTGTTAGACCCAAGGAATGTACTTCCCAGCGTCCCGACAATTACAGCATGGCGAATTCAAACAAGTATGCTTTCAGACTTCTTTCTCCAGACACCCTAGTGGCCAATATATTGTTTAGACCAAAAGAATGTTAGAGTCGATTTCTCCATAACGACCTGAGCTGCTGAATCCCCTTTGGCTAATGCCCATGCTGATGGAACACATCCTGTTATCGCGTGTGCACGCTCACAGTGTATGTACGTGTGCATGCACATAACTCCTCACACTGTTTCCCCAGCTCTACTAAAGACACGTGCATCATTCCCAAAGCCAAGACAGAGAGCGAGATGAGAAAGATGGATGATGTCTGTTGCATGTCGTGTTTCAGAGAACATTTGTACAGGGGGGGTGGGAGGAGAAAGGGAGTCACATCTGAATTACCAGAGAAACATTTTCCACATCCCTCTACACCATCACCCAAAGTTCTGTTTGGGGAAGGTGAAACAGCAAAGGAGAGGTCATTAAATTAGCATGCCTGTCACTTCATTTGACAAGAGCCTTGGCTGAGGACCATTGCAAAATCCCCAGTGGGGCCCTGGAGGACCCTAAGCTCCAGTGACGGAGAGAAGGAAAAGGAAAGGCAATGGATGGAGCTGGCGCTGGAAATGTAAACAGCTTACGTCACACCTCAGCAGGTTCGCCGCAGCATTAAATGGATAATTGATTTGAAATGATTCCGTTAAATGTCGGCCCAGCAGGAGACGGCTGCATTGTGTGGTATAGAGCCACTTTTGTGGCCTCCTTCACGAGCCACTGTCTCTGAGAACCAATTTAGCAATGCTTCCATTTCAGTTTACACACATGGAGGCTGGGTTAAAGACCCACTGTTAATGTGGCATGCCATCCGAAAAGTGAATGCATACTGCGTTCAAAACAAGTGCTGCATTCGTAATTGCTTGCGCATGTTCCCTCAAAGCAGTACGGTGAGCTCCGGATGAGTCATAAGCAGTATGTGCACAAACAGTAGGCTAAAAAGTAAGCGGCTGAATGAGGATGGTGTGGGGCCGAAGGCTGCTAAGTGCCACTTGGTCCCCCTGGGGCTTACCTCATGTTGCAAAAGCACGGATTCTCAGAATGAAAACCTCATGCCCAATTTTCTCACCTCCCTCCAGCTCATGAGAGCCATGTCTGTCAACCAGGCACGTGCCCTCGTTGTGCAAAAACACACACATACGCTCTCACTTAACCTCTCACGCTCTGTGGTCATTAGGTAGATCAGATGTGTTTATGTGAGCAGCGAAGACAAAGTGGGAGAGTGCATGTGCGTGATTTGTGTTTTCAGCACAGCCTCAACAAACCTCTCCTTGTTCTGGAATACCTGGAGCAGGGTTTATGTGGTTTGTAAAATAGGAGTCAGATAAACATGGTCCACTCTTGTGGAGTGGCCCAGGTGCTTACTCTGTCTCCACCTGAGAGGGCTACTGTCCCTCAGGGCTCTTGTGGGATGTTGGTGGGTTTAGCGTAATAGTGTAGTGCACACTGCACAAACATTGGTGAAACCCACCTGTCACTAAATGAAGGTGGTGAAAAGAAGGCCTGCTCTTTTCGAAGGAGTGTTTACTTGTGGCTCTTGGGGGTTTTTGGTGTTCTGCTTGCCACCTGAACTGCCATGTTAGGCTCAGAGATTACTCTGTGAGTCTTGGCCTCAGTTTTGAGCCGCCTGTTTTGTCTAACTGGCAGTCAATGTAAAAGAAAGTGGTGTAGCAAAAGTGTAGCACATTATGGAATTACTGTTCCATGCCTGTCTGTCAAGGAACTGTATATGTTTTCAGAAGAGGGCCTGTGTAAGAACATTTCATGGTATTATTGCATTTCGCAGATCTGGTGAGAGGGGAATTAGGAATATATAATTCAAAGTCCCTTTTCTCAGCATACACTTGTTTTTAAAGCTTACTCAGTGTAAGAAAAGCATGAAGTTTGCGGTGTCTCAAGGACTAGGATCATGCTTCCTTATTTCCCTCTCTTTGCTAAAGACAATTTTCTGTTCTGTTTTAAATTTTGGTAGCTGTTACCGTAAATTCTTGTATGCAAGCATTTTTTTGTGTGTATAAATCTGTTTTAAATAAACTCACTGCTGTTCGCCAGATTGGTCCGTTTTGGACTCGTTCGGATGGCCCTACCTTTAATTGTCGTGAATGGCTCTGGTTCCTTAGAAGCTCTTTTTTTCCCTGCGTTATAGGCCAGTCGTTTGGCAGCCCTCCATTATTGTGTGCATATGTATAGTTTAGCCCTCAGCTGTACTCTGTAAACAGTGGGCGCGCGAGTGCGTGCGCATGCACGGGTGAACACTTGGCCAGACGGATTGCGTGAGACTATTTAACTGTGTCTACAGCTCTTTTCAAGAAAAACATTTGATAAACAGATTGTGCTGGCCTGTGGAACAGAAGTAACGTCTGATTTTGATTGCTGGGAGTGTTAAGACGCCTGCTCGATGTAGGGTACACTGTTAAAGACATCTAAATTACCCTTGCCACAAAACCTCAACCCCCAGGAACAGTTAACCCCCCCAGCCAACTGCAGCCAAGCATTCAACAACCAAACACTGAGCTGCCACCACCACCACCTCTCTCACTCTCTCTCCCTCTCTCTCTCTCTCTCTCTCTCTGGCTTCCATGCTTTTCCTCCCAGTCTGTATTGTGATTGTGTTTTTCCTGGAGTGGGAAACAGCTACATATGAGAACTTAGAGGAAGCGTGTGTTTTTTAGCAAGCGCTAACACAGATGCTAGCACAGACATGAGTAATTACAAAGGCTTGCTCATAGTTTTTGAGCCGCACATCTTTACATGGCAGTAAAAAAAAGACGGCAAAAACCACAGAAATATGCGCTCACCCTGGCAGAAGAAGTCACACACGGCTAAGAGGGCTCGGCGTGAGAGCAAAGCCGAAAAGCTTCCTGTTGGAGCCAAACAGACCTTTCACCCCTATTCCAGGAATAATAATAATGAAAAATGAAAATGATAAAAGGGGAAAAAGCTGGCGAACCACAGTGAATCAGGGAAAGCAAACAGGCGCAGAGTGCCCTGTTTGGAGCCCTGCTGAGTGGGAAAACATGGCAGGGCTGAGCCTTCTTCCGTCTGGCTTTTCTCTCGTCTCCCTGTCCAGACCATGCTGTGGGGGTCTGCAGTTGGACCAGCTCCTTTGCGGGGAGGCATCCAGCCAGGGAGGTGTAATTCTACATGGATTTACGCTTTGCCATGTTTTCCCTCAGCCTGTCTGGTTACCTGTACTTCTCTTTGTTTCCCACTGATTCAACACAGAAATGCATCAAACAAAGGATTTTTTCAGCTGTAATGATTTGGCTTGCATGCTCACATTGCAATGTGCACTTTCCCTCCAAAAACACTTAGCCTGTTCTCTGTATCCACTGAAATCTTGAATCATGCCTCTAGAGCTGTTTAATAGAGAAGTGATTATATCATACAGAAAGCAGAAACTACTGAACAGAAGTCTACATTTCAGCACCGAAAATTGCTCATAAAATGTACCCTTTCACACATGGTGTCCACATATGTAGACAGGCCTTTTCTATGTAAATTGAAAGTTAGAACCCTCCAAGCCGCTTGGTGGCTGGATCATGAGATTTCACTTGTAAGATTAACCATTTTTATAAACTCAATTTTCTTTGAGTTTTGACGAATGCAACAATTGTCTCTGAGTGTCCTGGTCTGCACTTTATACTGAAAATGGTTTAATAATCGTATCTTTTTTAATAAAAGTGATATTTAGAAAAATCAAAATTTATATGTTTTTATGATGTTCTGACTGATGAAAACATCTT
>JAILXH010162852.1:42137-52549 GCA_023558415.1 Piaractus mesopotamicus
GTAGTCATTTTAACTGCTTGTCTAACATCTCATGAATTGTTTGGGACTTTTGGACTGGAAATACATGTGAATTCACCTGTATATATATACATCTGCATATAAATGAGCTCTTAAACACAAACGCAGAAGTATAACTAAATCAGGTTGAGTAGGCATGATGTAAAGGCAGAGCCAGTAGTCAGCAAGCTGGTCATGCTTAGCATGGTAGTGAGGCAGGTTCATGGATTTTAATATATATCACAGTAGTTTTAAGTTATTTATAAGTTATTTATAAGTTGTTGTTTTTTTTGTACACTCTTAAAAAGGAGGTTCTTGGAGGGTTCCTTAGAAAAGAGAATGGTTCTACTAAGAAACATGAGTTCTGTTTCAAATCTTTTCATGCTTAAATGGTTTTCTGCCAGTCCATCACAGCGCAGACAAACAGACGTATACATTCACACACACACACTCACAAGTAGGGGCAGTTTAGCATATCCAATTGACCTGACCACATGTCTTTGGACTGTGGGAGGAAACCGGAGTACAACTGTAGATGCAGCTATTCAGTGAATGTGTTTTCTTGTAAAGTGTTATGTATGTGTTATGTTATCACATAAGATATATTTCTTTGTAGTTTAATAGAATTTCTTGTGAAGTAAAACCAATCCTTTAACATATCAACCACTCAACATATCATTAATAATACATAGCAATATTTCAGAGCTGTCGGAACAAAACCTTATATTTTTGCTGTTTCTCTTTTTTGGTAGAATTTGAAAACACCAGCTGTCCTTTACATTATGTGAAATTGTCATGATAAATGGACCAACAGAAGTGCTCCAAAATTACATGGAATAAAATATTTTTACATTAACTTCCACTCAAAGTTAAGAATGTTTTTTCTTCTCCCGAAAAGTTATCATTTTGGTGATATGAGGTTTTGTACCAACAATGACGAATTGTTAAAGAATATGTCTTGTATCGCTCATGTACCATGGCTTCCATTTTCTTTTTCAGACTATCAGCCTTCGATGAAGGTGAAAGGGGAGCCAGGCCCTCAAGGGAAGCCAGGACCTAGGGGCCCACCTGGTCCCGCAGGTTTACCAGGGAAACCAGGTATAGGGAAACCAGGTCTTAATGGTCAGCCAGGACCCCAGGGACCACCTGGATTGCTAGGAATTGGAAAGCCAGGACTACCAGGTCTACCAGGAAAAGTTGGGCCCAAAGGGCTACCAGGAAACAATGGTGAGGTGGGACCTCAAGGTGAGCCTGGGCCCCGGGGATTACCAGGACAACCAGGGTCACCTGGACCTGCAGGTCTCTCACTGAATGGCAAACCAGGGCTTCCTGGAGTTCGAGGTCCACCAGGATCTAGAGGTGAACCAGGGCCAAAAGGTGGTCGTGGTTTGCCTGGTGAGAAGGGGCTCAAGGGCGAAAATGGCAATGGTAGGCCAGGTCCACCAGGCATCAGGGGCCCAGCTGGCCTTCAAGGATCTTCTGGACCTCCTGGTAACCCAGGTGTGGGCAAACCTGGACTTAATGGGTTACCAGGGCCTTCGGGGCCAAAAGGAGACCAAGGACTTCCAGGACATCAAGGTCTTCCTGGGGATGCTGGTCCTCCAGGACAGCAAGGGCCACCAGGGCCAACTGGACTGGGAAAGCCTGGGGTTGATGGTGTACCTGGAAGACCAGGTCCACTCGGACCAAAAGGGGAACCAGGCATCAGGGGTCCCCCTGGATTTCCTGGAGCTCCTGGCTATGGTAAACCTGGCCTTATAGGACAGAAAGGAGATAGAGGTCTCTCTGGGTTACCAGGAGCTCCAGGTGATAAAGGAGAACCTGGGCTGGATGGTCTTCCAGGTGATATGGGGCCAAATGGGCAGCCAGGGCCTCCAGGTCAACAAGGTCCAATGGGTCTTCCAGGAAAACATGGCATGCCTGGTCTGAAGGGAGATATAGGTCCTCAAGGACCTCCAGGCTTGCCAGGGCTCAGAGGAGATCAAGGTCCCAGTGGTTTGCCAGGTAAGCCTGGCCTCCCGGGGGATAAAGGGTTTCCTGGGCCAAATGGAGCCATTGGAAAACCAGGTCCTAAAGGTGAAGGAGGTCACATTGGTTTGCCAGGTAATCCGGGTCTGTCTGGGGGACCAGGACCAAAAGGAGAAAATGGTTTTCCAGGGCCCCCAGGACCACGTGGCTTATCTGGTATTCCTGGTCTACCCGGACCCACAGGCCATATGGGACCGCAGGGCATTCCAGGGTTGAAAGGGGAGCAAGGTCCACCAGGACCCCCAGGGAATGGAAAGAATGGGGACCAGGGATTACCAGGTCCACAAGGACCACCAGGAAAATCAGGCCCTCCTGGATTAAATGGTATCCAAGGCCCTCCAGGTCCTCCTGGCCCACCTGGCCCACCTGGGCCTTCTAATGGACAAACTACAGTGGCAGGGCTGCAAGGGCCTGATATAGCTGGTGAATCAATAACAGGTCCCGGTGTTGAAAAACCACAGTTTGGTGTTGGTGAGGTTTCTGCCACAATGGCTCCTGCTTTCACTGCCATCCTCACCACACCTTTCCCACCATCTGGTATGCCCATCAAATTTGACAGGACTCTGTACAATGGGCAGAATGCTTACAATCCTGCTACTGGCATCTTCACCAGCCCTCTGCCTGGAATCTACTACTTTGCTTATCATGTTCATGTAAAGGGAACCAGCCTATGGGTGGCACTGTACAAAAACAATGTGCCTGCCACATACACCTACGATGAATACAAGAAGGGTTATATGGACCAGGCATCGGGTAGTGCAGTGCTGGAGCTGAAGGAGAACGACCAGGTTTGGGTGCAGATGCCATCTGACCAAGCAAATGGGCTCTACTCCACTGAATACATCCATTCATCCTTCTCAGGCTTCCTACTGTGCCCTACATAACAGTCTATATGATCCATGAGTTATTATTCCAGTGCTCTGCAGTCACTCAAGTAACACCTGTAACGGCAATAACAGGAAAGACTGAACAACAGACAAGCCTAGATAAAAGCAGGAGATGAAAACTTTATGCTGTGTCTCTGTTTTAGCCTTTTGAAATGTCTGATTTTATTAATGTTTTCCTTTGTTTTTCGTATCTCCAGCCTATATTATAACGTTATAATAAGTGTTGTATTATTATTGTTGCTGTTGTTGTTATTTTAATTGATGTTGTTGTTTATTGGAATCAGACAATGTGTAAGTAACAGTTTTACCCATGTGACTGCACACTTTGCCAAATGTTCTGACTCCCATCGAACTCCATCTTTTTGACTCTGGGGTTGTGTGTTCCCCTGGCTGCAGTCACATTCAGTTCAAACTTTTCCTCTGATTTCTTTTTCACATAGGCTTTTCATTCAGTGCCACATTTTATGTTGACAGATATTCTTTACTACCCTGATGATTTTAAGTTTACTGTAGGGAGTGAAGTCATAAATCTAAACCCAAAGTCATGAAATGTGTTTTTGTTTACTTACAATTTGTGGCTAATATGCCTGATTTGGTGATATGTATGTGAAGAGGATTATCCTTATCCTTGAAGTGGAAGGCTTTTGGATATTATTTTGAATGCAAAATGAGTTTCAATATGTAACAATACTAAAGACTACACGAGTATTATTTCCCCATATTACTAGCATATATTTTATGAGAACATTTTAGCAATTAATGGACTGCTAGTGGATTAAGAGTGTAGAGGTACAATGGTTATTTGTATAACTCTAACATACGTAAACCAGCCTTTCCTTCAGTTTGTAGTGCCTTTGACATTGTGTCGTTATGCAGTATGTTCCACGGCCATGACGATATCAGAAATTATCCAAGTGATGAATTCTGTACTGTATAAAGTTTAATAATATTAAATGGCAAGCACCCCTAGCTGAATAATTTTGTCTATCCTGTATAACTTTATCCAGGAGTCATTCAAATCAGATTTATTTTCAGAACTTTAATGTTGCTTGAAGACATGGCGGTGACTCATCTGTGAACTGTGCCATTTGCTTTGCGGAACATTCGGCCCGTTAGTTACTTGGGATTGTACACAACATCCCATATTACTATTCAGATGTTCATTACTTTGAATAAGTAAATTGCTTGCACAAAAATGACTTGATCAAAAAATATTGAATGATTAGTTCATGATTATGAACAGATTTGACAAATGCACTGGATCTGTCTATCAAAAATTGTCTAATTTCAACTGATCCCTATTTGCCACTGTTCATAGAATCAGATATAGTGGCTTAAAATGGCAATTTATTGAGAGCTCTTACCTGTTGTGCCTTTTAAAAACAGACATTTATACCATCTATGATTAGACACTCATTTCTGATCTCTGGCTGTCCAGACTACGATATTTTATATATAAACACATGACAGACTTGGGAATAGGATGCTCATTAGCAAAATAACATGTTAACTGGTTCACTGAGAACTGTCATAATAGAAAGAAATAAGTACAGGCATTTACAGACTCAGATAAACAATAATTCTTCGCACTGGGTTGTAATAATAATACACCTCTTCGAAAAAAGCATACATTATGATGGGCTGTGAGAATGGCCCGCTGTTGAAAACTTTTTGTAATGTCAGAGTGTGCCTTTTACACAATTGCCATTAAATATAGCTTATAAATCGATCGTTGGGTTTGGCTATTGCAAAATTTTAGTAGTGTAGACAAGTTAGTAGGTTGCTGTTGTTTCACCTGTATCTTAGAAGTCCTATATTGCCCCCATTTTCTTAGAAACTAGTAACAAAGAGGTTTTTTGTGTGGGGGAGCATCAAGTAAATGTAATAGCTTGGTGGCCTAAACATATATTCATCTTGTGAACTGTAGGATTGTATAAAGAATAAAACAAAGAATGTTGATAAAGTGTGAACAGCTTGCATGGCTTTTAAACAGATTAAGTGGTTACTAACATATTACTATCATTAGAAACATACTGGCAAAGTCTGAACCATGAAATATCAAAAAGACTTGAAATGACATGCATTGGTCATCATTTATCCACTATTGACCTGCTTTTCACTGTGCCAGTGTAGTCAGTCTCAGAGGCCCTTCCCTGTTATTGAAATAATTACTCCAAATGTGTTACTACATTTGTGACAAACTGATCATTTCATTTATATTAACATGTAATCATTTCCATTTATTTTCCATGGAGGCCTTTGGTTTTTAAAAATGTAACAGCACCTGCCTTAAATTTTTTTTTTTTTTGAGTGAAATGGATAGAAAATTGTCAGGTAGATTCATTGTACTGTTTCCTCTCAGAACTGCTAGACTTTGTTTTCCTTTCATTTTAAAATAAAGAAGATTCTAGCTTCGGTTTGTAAGGGATTTTTGTTTGTTTTGGACGAGATGATTTCAAACAACTAATCCCATTTGCACATGAACTTAATGAAGGTGTATTTATACATATGTGATAAATCAGCAAGAATGTCTGCCTACCGAAGCACCCATTGAAATAACATGTACAAATAAATATTTAACAGCATTGACAAGTATTGTAGTTAGCATACTACCGTTGTTAAAGGAATATTTTGTCAACCTTTATTTCTTCTATTTTTTTAATGTACTACGTATCAGATTATAGGATTTTGTTGTTGTATACATGGCTGTTGCATTCACGCTGTGCAATAAGCCTTGGGTATTAAATGCACTCTTTTGACTGAAAATGTTTTGTCAGCTTATACAAAATCTGCAGTACTTGATAGTATTGATACAACATCAATAAAGATTTTCTTGTAAAAAAAAAAAAGTAAAGTCTTTTGTTGTTCTTCTCATTGCTTTATGGCAATTTTAACTGTTCAAAGTTAAAATTACAGTTATCATAATTTGATTTGTCTGAATTTTGCTGAGTTATTAGTTTGAAATATAACACTAGGGGGAGTATGAACATGTGTTTAGTAAAACGTATTTCACAAGGTCTAAAATCACAAACTTTTCTCTGCAGGTAACTGGTATTATTTAACTACCAAGGCTTTCATCATATCACTTTGACCACTCAGTACCTAAATTCACAGTGAACATTTACCCAAATGCCTGCCTTTTCTCAAACTATCTTTACCTTTAGATTGCCTGCCATTAGGGGTGGGCAAAACGGCAAAAATATACAGTTGTATGCAAAAATTTACACCCCCAGTCAAATTACATAATTTGTTGATTTTCTAAGTGAAAATAAATGAACACTACTTAAATATGGCATTTTTCTGCACGTTTTGGTGCACTGTTTCTATTTATTTGAGTTGAACATATTGGAAAAAATAAAACATGAAATATAAAATGTGTCTTAACTTTTACCTGTCACATTTTATCTTTTATTTTTCCCAATATGTTTAATTCAGCAAATAAACAGTATTTGTGCATTAAACTGTGCAGAAGTGTGCTCTCTGTAAATGACGTGTCCTTAGTTTCACTTAGAAAATCAACAAGACAAGTTATTTAATCAGGGAGGCCCAAACTATTGCATACAACTGTAATGTCACAATACTTGAAAATATTTTCACGTTTCACTAAATGTATCAGGATATTTTTTTTTTCTGAGGTTTGATAAGTTGCTCAAAAATTGTAAGCACAATCATTTTTTTCAATGTTCTAAATACTGTGCTGCACTAAATCCACTAAACACAGCTGATTAAGCTCTCGTTATAATGAAACAAGCAGTTTGTCAGTCCACAATATGCTCAGAAAAGGATTTTTGATATATCGATGACAATAACATATGCTGAGAGGTAAATATCGATAACAGAAATATTATCTCTGAGTTACTTCAGTTACTGAGTTACTTCACATCAGAACTTGCTATTAGCAACAAACACTTTCATCAACAGGCCATATGGGCACAATTATGGTGAAATCAAAAGTCACTTTCAGAAAGAAATAGAATCTTTCCCATTCTTTCATAGGACTGCAGTCCTGACCATGGGTGTGAGTTAATTCAGTGAACGGTGCCATGAGAGATCCGAACAATTTCCTTCATTCAACAGTCTGTCGTGTAATTGTGTGGTTCACGGTTTCCGTTCACTTGAATGACTCATACAGGCGTGAATGGAGATCCCATTGACTACTTTTGTTTCCTCTCATATTATATTCGTAACGTGTGTTTATCCAGCCAGTTATTGCGTAAAACGTTATCAGGTGATCACACAGCTGAACAGAACGCAAGGTTCTGGACAACAACTTCCGTCAAGTCCATTTTTAAGATAATAATAACTCTCATTTGTGGTCACTGTCACACTCCTCCCAGTGAGACATCACCAGACTGTGAACGGGCGTTTTGCGTAAATGTGACGTCACGTCGCCTCCGGGTAGCCCCTCCCTTTCACTTTCCAGCCAAGAAACCGGTGTCGGTTCATTTTCGATTCGGTTTACTCAACCGATTCTTTCCAACGTTCTGTGTCAACGAATCGAACATCTGATTCAATGAATCACAAGTTAACCAACTTTATTCTCAGGTCATCAGGCCATCCATATAGACAGAGCGCCTGATGTCCGCTTATTCTACTCACTAATGGAGGCAGACTCGTCTTTTTAAGCACAGTACTGAGATACACAAAGCACAAATGAGGAACAGGAAGCAAGAGCAGCATATAGACGTATTAATCAGAGGTTGTTCTTAACGTGTAGTCAAGCAGTATGGGGGGTTATGATTTTAAAGGGCTGGAGCTTTGAATTGCTCGAATTTTATTATTCAGCCGAGCATTTATAGGCTCCAGCTACAAAAACGTCCGATTCATTTGGGAATTGTGAGTTGGTTCGTTTCATTGAAAAGAACCGATTCAGAACAAAGATTCATTCATGAGTCCGGAGGTCGCTACGAGAAACTCTCTTTTTCACTAAGTGTGAAGAGGAAGGAGAGGAGAGCTCTCACAGCGGTTATCAATCCGATCCACTTTCTCCGGGGATTGTCACGGGATTTCAATGTTCAGCCTGTTCTTTGTAAGTAGCGGCACTTCGCCACTTCCAAACTATGATCAAAAAGCTGTTCATCAGTTTTATTCCTGTTAACGGCAGTGCCATAGGAGTCTTTGTGGCTAGCGCACAGTTCCTGCTAGCCGGCGAGGCAAAGTGTTGGGCAGCGAAGTTAGCATAGCTTAGCAAGCTAACGCTGAAATGTGGCAGCCATTTGCGAGCGCGACACGTTTCAAAAGAAACAGATATAATCTAGCTAGCTGGCTAAACATTTTTACGGAATGCCCACCGTCACTTGTTATATGTGAAATGACAGTTTTGTCTTTTATGTTAAACTTCACAAGGGGACATGAGTAGCAAAAAGATTTGCTGTCTGTCTTGTTTAGTTAAAGAATTAGTCAAAGCTAACTGGCTAACCAGCCGAGCAACAAAACACTAACCATGCGTTAGCTAGCAAAAAAGCCAGAGCCGCTCGCTTGTGAATTTACACGATGGCTTATCTAGCAGTCATTTCTAAATGTTTAACTCGGTCATTAGCTGTGTTGTATTTTATCTTCTGACTGTCGCGTTTTTCGAGGTTAAGATAGCTAAGCCGTCCGCGTAAGCGACGCTGACATCGCAGCAGCCGGTTTAAGTGTGGTCTCATCTGGCTCACCAGCCTTGTTTCCTCACCCTGTTAGGCCTGTCTGCTTCGCTCTAATCAGTTTACCACGATTTAACTGTTTTCAGCATTTGGTGTTAGCAGT
Organism: Piaractus mesopotamicus; assembly: GCA_023558415.1. Taxonomy (NCBI): domain Eukaryota; kingdom Metazoa; phylum Chordata; class Actinopteri; order Characiformes; family Serrasalmidae; genus Piaractus; species Piaractus mesopotamicus. Next base: position 50,798 of record JAILXH010162852.1, read on the forward strand.
GGGTGACTCCAGGCAGCAGTCTTTATAGCTGGCTTTTAAATGTTACGGTTAAGCATCGTTGCCTGGCACTTGTTTAAATTGCCAAGCGGTCAGTAGGCGCCCAATTAGAAGAAGCCAACGTTAACTACGCTTGTGGTCAAACATCATGTCTCCTTTCTCGACTTGTAATTCTGTGAGACGCCCTAGTTATGTAGCTAGTAACACCCAAGAGCGCTTCATTTCGTTGTCTTTTATCTTCGAAAACATGAGTTGTGACGAGTACAGGGCATGTCCGGGCATTGTTACTGTTAGGGATGCACGATAATATTGGGGTCATATCAGTATCGACAAACAATTAAAAACACTGAGCAGATGTTTAGGGTTGATCGATGTTTCAGACCGATATTTAATGATGCATTTATTGTACCTCAGAAGATCGGAATGTTTAGATGCTGCTGGGGCTGCTCTGCCAAAATGTCTGCTTTTTATTCAGCGTGCAGCATGTGTAACCCCCTATGTTTAAATTGATTTTTGGGTTTTCTAAATAGTTATGTATCAGCATGGACAGACATGTGTGTGAAGATATCGGCATGAACCCAGAATCCCCATATTGTTTCATCTGCAGTTACTATCAATGAAGAGTTACATTTTTACAGGCTTGAAGTGTTTATTCAGTACTACAAGCTCCACTGTCGTGTTGGCTGTAAAGGGCTGATTTAATGAGTAATAATTTGAATTTGGTAGTTGGTAGTGGACCTTCTCTGGCACAGTTTAGCTTTTATGATGTGCCATAACATTTATCATCAGTTGATAAGATCTTGTTATATTCACTTCTCGTGTTGATAAAGTATAAGTAGGGTTGTGTCATTGGGATTGTATTGGGAATTGGGCAAGTGCATATTCCTGTGTGAGTCAGATATTTGGGTGATCTATGTATGTGTGTGTGCATATGTAATTATTCATTCTCTTACATGTTATGTAGCTAAAGAGATGTTTTGTACTACGTTTTATATTCATTTTTCCAAGCAACTAATTAAGTTATTTAACACACATTGTATTAAAACTAATGAACATCAGCCTATCCTGTAAGATCTTCTTTTCATTTCCTCTAGGGATTCAGTATGGTGTGTGCCTAATAGAGAGCTGTTTCTTTTACCTTTTTTTTTTTTTTTTTTTTAAGGCTAGTCTGGTCAGTTTTTGGTGGGTTGGAATAAGGATAGACATTTAATATGCTCTTGTATCCGTTATGGTAGAATCGGAAGGAGAACTAGAAGACATAACTGAGTAGGACGTGGCGGTTATCTGCTTTAAAACGGTATTCTTGTCAGTGATGTTTTTGCTCTTCTGACTGTGCACAACGAGAGGTTAATTGGCAACATGCTCATTACCTATATGCACAAACATTCGCTATTCAGTCAGTGCCAGACTGAATCCGTGGAACAGAATATATTAAATTGTAACACAGAAGCAGCTGCAGTGTTTTAACTCTAAGTATCATAACAGCGATTAAATTAGACCAACTATGTTCTGCGAAGTGAGAGTTACAACATTAATTATTTTTATTTCATATAAAACTTCATAAATCATTTACTCATACAGATAACATTCAACAGGATCAGAGGGATACTTCTATGTCAAATCCTTTGAGCTACTTGTTTTTAAAAAAAAAAGTTAAACACGTAGACATTGAAAATAAATTTTCTGAGGTTTCCATTAGCTCACAACGATTTTGTAACTGTGGTTCCAGTTTACACTTTTTTCTTTTTTTTTTTT
>JAILXH010162983.1:8138-27810 GCA_023558415.1 Piaractus mesopotamicus
CTACACTGTAACTACACTCTTCTGATGTCACCAGAATGATAAGCCTATTACAAGTATTTTGTCACATTTACAACTCCTATGTGTTGGGTGCTGGTATCAGGTATCGAGCTCCAGAGGTCCTCCTGAGGTCATCCATGTACAGTTCGCCAATTGATATTTGGGCAGTGGGCTGCATCATGGCAGAGCTCTACACCTTACGACCTCTTTTCCCTGGCAACAGTGAAGTCGATGAGATCTTCAAAATCTGCCAGGTTCTTGGTACAGTTAAGAAGGTAGATTAACTAAACATTACTAAATCAAAATTGATGGAGGTGTTGCTTTAGTTAGTAACTGTGGAGCTACTGGAGTGTTGGAGCTGCCTTGTTTGTATATATCAATGTGGTGTCAGGTGATCTACACCATTCATAGTTTATATTTGTGTTGTTTCTTCAGTTGTTTGTGTGCAGACATTTGCAAAAAAGGACAAACCTTTTGTGCTTTTGCAAACTTCCTTGAAATAGTATTGTGTATAGCTTAAATTGTATATCCAGTAGTAAATCTGTCTACCCTAATTCTCTTTGTCTTATAGTTATCTCCTTATTATGGTGAAGTTTTCTCATTTTATTTCCTCTGGACTTGCAGACGGACTGGCCGGAGGGTTATCAGCTGGCAGCAGCAATGAACTTCCGCTTCCCTCAGTGTGTGCCCACGCCTCTTAAGACCCTCATCCCCAATGCCAGCAATGAGGCTTTGACGTTAATGAAAGACTTTTTGCAGTGGGACCCGAAGAAAAGGCCAACAGCTGTGCAGGTTTGCTGACTCATGCGCTGTGGCTTGTTCCAGGGCGCTGCATGGTGTTTAATATTTGATCAAACATTTTTTAGGCTGTTAAGTTGATTAACTCAGGCTGAAATAAAACAGGTAAAAAACAGGAAATTCACACCTTTGTTCTTTTTATTAGTAAGCTTTCTTCAACACCTGACTGGGTCTTGTTACCATGCTTAACAAGAGTTCTGTCTATACTGTTTCAGGCGCTGAGGTACCCCTACTTCCAAGTGGGCCAAGTGCTGGGCCCTCGGACACAGACTCCCGATCTCCGCAAGTCACAGGTGAAACCAACACAGCCCAGTGAGCCTAAACCCGAGCTGCAGTCAGCCTCTGAGCCAGTCCTACGCTCTCAGACCAAGACCCAAGGCAGGAGCTTCCATCAGCCACTCCAACAGATTCCACTGCCTCAGGCAGACCGCCAAGCTGAGCCTCTGCCGCTTAATACACAAAAGGTGACGGATTCTAAACTGAATGATCAGGAATACCTTTTTGTAAAAGCTTAGACATACCCTCAGTAGGGCAGTGAGTATACAGTTTGGATACCCCCTGGTCAAATGACATGTTTTGTTGATTTAATGAAAATATGTTAACACATTCTCTATAAGGAACACAAGTAAATATGTCATTTTTCTGCAAATTTTACTGCACAAGAGTTTAACATTGGAAAAAAAATAAAACAGAAAATGTTCAGTAAGTTTTGCACAGGCTTTAGTTTAGCTTTTCTTCTCAATATGCTATATTCAGGAAATAAACAGTAATTGTACATGGAAATGTGCAGAAGTGTGTTCTCTGTTTGTGTGCTTATTTTCACTTAGACAATCAACACAACATGTAATTTGAGGGGTGTTCAAACTTGTGCATATGATTGTATCTGTAAGATAACACCAACCTTTGTCCATATCATGAATATTTGTCCATTCTGTCCTATAAAACAATACATTTTTTTTTTTTTTTTTTAATTAAGAGCTATCTACCACCCTATTCATCAACTTTTAACTAGTATTATTCTTATGAATCTATAAAATGTATCCCAGGGTCTCCATAGAGCACTTAGAGTTCCTTACGGTTAATCAGTTAATCAGTTTGCAGAAGTATTTTTTTTTAATCTGTGCCTTAAGATATATTTAAAGATTTATCTCTGAGTGAGCATTCTTTTTGTAGCCCAGTGGCAAAGTGTTCTTTTATTTCTAAAGAGGTCAGTGGGAAATGAGAATAGCCTGTCTGGGCTGAAGAGTGGGCGGAGGCGCTGGGGGCAGACCAAGCCCTCGGACAGCTGGGACGAATCAGATCGCTCAGACACTGCTGCATCCACCTCCAAAAAACCCAGCATGGGCATAGAAGAGGACAAAACAAGCAAGGAGTTTATTTCACAGTAAGATGGTTCTACTGGTTTTAGATGTTCTCAGCAGAACTTTATTAAAATATGATTTATGTGTCTACCCATTTTTTTCTTTTTTCTGTTTTAGGCCAAAGGAACAAAAACCTCTTTACACTTTTAGCACTGTGACAAAACTACCCAGCAATGTTAAAATGAACCAGCCAGAGTCCAATCTCCAGAGCACCTCCTCAGCCAGACAGCATTACCTGCGCCAGTCAAGATACCTGCCTGGCAAGTTTGATTTTTGTGTCAAATTTAAAAGTTTTTTAATTAGTGAAAATAAAGACTGGCAGAGCGAGTAAAACTGTTACTATGAGTGCTGTCTTGTGACTGCATTGTATGTTCAGTTAAAAATGAATTTGCTTAGAGACTAACAAGGTCTATTTAACTACTCATTTTACTCATTGTACACTAAGTTGCCAGTTTATTAGGCTCCCACCTTTACATAACTTTTACATTCTAAACATCGCACATTACATGACTGCGGCATGTGGTATAAAATCAGGCAGACAAGCATTTCAAGCGTAAGTTAGTGTTAGCGACTTTGCACATGGCATAAGTGTGGTAGGTGAGCTGCTTCTAAACAATGAAAACAGCATGTGGATGTGAGTCAAACAAGAATGGTGAGAATTGTGCAAGCAAACAAAAGCAAAATTGTGTAGGCAAGTCACATCTAAATTTAAGACTAGTGTGGTGTTTTCTTAGCATTCATCACTTACTGTACACTGCAAAAAACTATATTTGGCAAGTGAAATCGTCTTAAATCTAGTGCATATATAACTAATGAACTTAACATTTTGAGATTGCTGTAAGAATATTATAAAATTATTTAGCTTATTTCTAGACGTTTTTGCTTGTTGATGTCTGTTTTATCCAGTGTACTTTTTGTTTTATTGACAGATATATTTTCTTGACCTCATCAAGGTCTCTATCTGTCCCCTCTCATCTGCTAGCTGTGTGTTTTTGTTGTTTTTGTGTTGGTTCCTCAACACAGTTCCTTGATTAGGGAGATTGTGGTCATTTTCCCCTACCTTATACACAAGACTACAAGGTAGAATAAGTATAAGTACTTAATACTAGAGAGACCTGAAAAAAGACTACACACAGGTAGAAACACTAATGGAAAGGTGTGACTAGGGAGGAGTCAAGGAAGGAGACACTCAGCTACGATAGCCAGGTTTATTTCAGAAAATGACACCAGTCTCCCCACGGAGGAACTTACTGATTCTGACAATGTTAAGGAGGAGACCGGGAAACAGAAACAATAACAATAACAAGAGCATGTGGTTAAGAGATGGGAGGGGGCAGAGGTGAGACGGGGAGAACACGGAGGCTCCAAGGCACAAAATGAAACCCAAAAGGATGGAATGGGAGCTGGGCCGGAGATGGGGCCAGAATAGGAAACAGAGGAAAGACCAAATACAACAACAAGAAAAGCACATAGCTAGGATAATGTTAATGTAGGATAATGATAAATAATGATAAATAGCTAGCAAACTTATTAAAAATATAAAGTTTAGTGAGTTATAATATATAACACCAATCTCATAATGAGAAATATTACATATACTGACTAGATTTAAGGTGTTTTCACTTTCAAAGACATAATTTTTTGCAGTGTACATCTTGTTTTATCTTGCAAGCAAAGAACGAGAAGCAACGAAAACTGAACTGTTGAGGAGTAGATGAATCCAGGTTCCTGCATCATATTGATGGAAGAATCAAAAAGCTAAATGAGTCCATGGAGCCATGCTGTTTAGTGTTAACAGTACAGGTCAGTTGTGACAGAATGATGAAGTGTTTCTCTGGCACACAGAGCCCCTGATACCCATGGCATATATGTTTAATGTAAGGTCATATACAGTACGTATGATATGGTGCGTATATGCATGGTTGCTGACCAAGTTCTTCCCTTCATAACTACAGTGTAGCCATATTTCCCACATGATAATGCGCCATGTCACAAGGTATGTATCATCACCAAATGGTTCCAGAAACACAACAGCAAGTTTCCATTGCCTCAGTGGCCTCTATCATATCAAGGGTCTTTGGGATAAAGTAGAAAGGGCTGTACACCGATTCCATTTGCACCAACTACATTATGCACCTTTCCACATGGTACAGTGCAGCGAAAATCCATGCCCAGGCAAATTTGTGCTGTTCTAAAAGCCAAACGAGGCACTAAATGCTACTAGAAGGTTATCTAATACAGGGGTTCACAATCCCAGTCCTGGTGACCCCATGCTCTGCACATTTGTGTTTGTCCTACTCTACACACCTGACCCAGCCCACAAGGAGCTGGTTGATTAATGAGGGAAATCATATGTGCAGGGTGTATGGTTGCCAGGACTGGGATTGGGAAACCCTAATCTAATAAACTGGCAACTTGGTGTTAATAAAACTACATGCTACTCCATTATATTATTCCATGATCATGTAACTTATCATGTAATCTCTGTAATAATGTCCATCCAGTGTAATTAATACTCTCAACAATTTTAGGCTTGATAAGTAAGACCACGGCATCAGCTGGGGAAAAGGAGTCTCAGAGAGATAACACGTCAAACCACCCCAACAAACCACTTGCTCCTATTGGAGGAGCACCAGTTACCCGAGCCAGTCCAGGTAAGCTTACACACAACATGGGTAATGTGTTAGCCAGCAGCTGTCAGAAAACCAAGGCTGTGCACCTGTAGGTTGTAACTTGCACAGTAAAGAACTGGGGTTCCTGACTGATTGCTGATTTTCAACACTTCTCAGGCACAATAGACTGTTTTAAATGCTAAGTGGTTTGACCATGGTAGCAACCAAGTCTTCCATTATTCATGGGCCATGTGATCGACACTCAGTATAAAACCACGGTGCAGATTCTTGCTTTATTCAGAGGATCTGCCTAGTGTTGTGCTTGTATCAAATGACCCTCACCTTGCTGTCCAGAGAGGCATCAGAGCCTCCCCACACGTCCCTTCCCCTTCAGATTCTTCTCAGTTTCCTTGCACCGCTATGTGGATAGTGACACTTTACTTTTGAGTTGTGTTTCTTTTGCTGTAATTTTCCATCATTTCTCCTTGCATGCCTCCGTCACCTCTCTCATTAACTCCAGAAGCAGAAGAGAGTGGCACTAAAGCCTCAGATAAGCCCAGAGAAAGGATACTAGAGAAAATTGAACAGCCCAAAGGTACACACAATATTGGTGTTCTGTTGTGGTAAACTAGCCATCATAAAGTTCTGTAGCTGGGCAGAGCAAATTGTACCTTGTGCATTAATTGACTTATCCATGCTCTGCCCACAAATACATTCTTTTGTAGCAACTGTTGTGAGGTTGGATAAGCTTTACAAAATGCTGGCTATCCTACTGAGCTGGACAGTGTTGTTGTAGTCAATTAAAACTAGGCAGGTAATAACAACAGATTACCATGCTAAAGTTAGCTTTATTACATGACTAATCTATCTTAACAGTGTGATGCTTCACATACGTGCAAAATAATTGTAATTTGAAATTAATAATGCACACTAAATAAAGTTATTTTGAAGAAAAAAAGACTACACATTCTCATTATGTTCTGTAAAGCTTGAATTTGTGGCTGCAGCACAGATAGAACATTCATCACTTGAGTATGATCTGGGTAAATTCAATTAGAGCCCCAAAACAAATCTTATAAAGGATAATTGCTTCGAGAACAGCGAGTAAAAGAAACTGTGACCATGAAATCAGTAATAAAACATATATCAAAACACATACCATAAATCTGAGAAATGTACAGTACTGCAAAAGTCAGAGTCCACCCTTAATTTATTTTATTTTGAGTCAGAACAGCCATTCAGTACAAGTTACTGATTTTACGACATCAGCAAAAAAGCAGAAAAGTTCAGTACGAGAAGTTGATTTCATTTTCTGCTTCTCAAGATCCAAGTAACTCCAATTACAAATTCAGTGTCATCAGTCCATAAAATCTTACTCCACATCTCAGATGTCTAGTTTTGTTCTTGTGTAAATTTTCTATTTTGTCTGTTTCATTTTCTCAGCAACAGTTCTTGACAGCTACACATGCTTTCAGTCCCATAGTGTGGAGTTGTCTCCTAATAGTGGAAGCAAGGACAGAACCACCTGTGGATTTTTTTCAGAGTGGAGCTTGATTTTCTCCTGTCTTTCAAAGATGAAATCTTCTGATAGTGCCAGTTTTGGGTGTTAAGAGTCCCATTTCTCCATCTTTTAATATTCTTTTGAACTCCTGTTTTGGAAACTCCTGGTATTTCACTTTGGCTTGTCTCATATCTAATCTTTTCTGAAATATCTTCTGAGAAATTAATAACGTCCTTAAATGCCATTTTGCCTGGAAATTAAATAAATGAAGGTTGGGCTCTGACTTTTGCACAGTACTGTACACTCATAATTTTAGCTTTTTCATTAGCTTCAATAAACTATTAATTGTGACAAGAGCCTACATACTGTTCAATTTAAAATATATTTTTGGTATTCAGGAAACTTTATCAGCACCACATACAATCTCTCTGGAGGTTACATTCCATCTTTCCAGAAGAAGGAGGTTGGATCAGTCGGCCAGAGGATTCAGCTCGCACCAATTGGAAACCAGCATGCCCGTATGTATTAAGACTTACTCATCAAACTTTTTTATGTCCATTGTCTCTTTCTGTTACATTCTTCTTGGTTATTCATCTCACTGGCCATCTCACTCAGTCATTACATGCTAAGCCTGAGATTCACATCAAGACTGCTGACTACTTGAAGGCAACATTAAAAATAGTCTGTACACACTGCAAAAAATTGTGTCTTGGTAAGACTAGTCAATTTATCTAATTTTTTCTTCCTTTTTGAGATTGTGTCACCTCATTATAAGATTATTTCACTGTTTGTATCAAGCATATTTCTTAATACAAGTAAAATGATCTGCCAAAATAGTGCAATCTCAAGATGAGAAATATTAGATATTTTGACCAGATTTAAGATCATTTCACTTTCCAAGATACCTTTTTTTGCAGTACAGTTTAGTTTTGCAGTCTGAGAACTTGGCTATGACTCAAGAGGCAAGGAGTTCAATCCCGTCTGGTGGCTTCTGTCCTTGAGCAAGGCACTTAACTCCAGGTTACTCCAGAGGGACTATACTTGTAGTTGCCTAACGTAAGCTGCTTTGGACAAAAAGCAAATAACAAAATAGGCACTGTTGGTTACAGTGCCTCTTAGTTGACTGTATCAGGCCTTTGTCTTTCCCCTGTTTCTTTCTCTTTCATTCTTCTTTTCCATGCTTTTCTATGTTTCCTTCCTCTTAGTCGATCTTTCCACCACTGCTGATTCTAAAACTGGCAAAACAAAACCTTCAAAGCCAAAACCTGATGCTTCTTCTTCTCTGAATGAGAGTACTGAAGGTAAAGCCTAAGGCCTTGGTCATCATGTAGATGGAAAATGGCAACTAGTTCTAGTCCAAGTTATGACTGGAACTATTTGCTGTTTCCATCAACAAACTTGCAAGTAGGGTTCAACAAGTAAAAACGGGCAATGTTTCTAATGTTCTTAGGGCAGCTTTTACAGAGACTATGCTATGCTATGCTTGTAGTCATCTAGGCCCGTCACAACTATTACATAAATGCCTTTAAGTAATATTTAAAAAGTAACAGGCACTAAGTTTCATGGGAATTTTTTTGGACCTCATTATGTATCTTTACATATTAATGTAACAGGCTAAAAAGGAAGGTCCATCTCAATGTTTAGATCTCAAGTGCAAAATCAACAATGTACTGATGAAGATTAGATGACAGTAATAGATAATTCACTTAAATCCATGGAAGACTTCCTGTTGGAAAACAAGTTTTGACTGAGTTCTCTTTCGATACTCTTTCAGCTCTCTTGCAAATGTCAGATTCACCCACCCGTCTTTCATGCGTTATGTGCAATTACACGTTTCCACCAGAGAGGTCTCCAAGTCCCCAAAACTTACATAGTGCAGCTTTAAGCTGACCACAATTATTTTCCACAGTTATTAGCTTTCATTATCACATGAACATAAAGTAGGTGTGTTTTGCATTCTCATCTATTGGTTGAGGTAAATTCGTGTTAAAAAAAAAAGAAAAAAAAAAAGAAGAAAACACGTTTACTGAGCCGTGTCATGGATTCTACAAAAACAGCAAAATTTCTGAATTCTGAGTGCTGCTGTCCCACTTTTAATCAGTACTGAGTACTGATAGCTAGGACGGAAAATAGCATAAAATGAGCAAAAATTAGACAGTCAAAATAATTTATGTGGCAGTTAATCAGCTAAAATGTAATGATTGTGACAGGCCCAGTACAAAACTACATTGCCAATATTATTAGCTATTATACTTTTTAGCTCCTTACAATTGGTATTGGTGACAAAATGTTCATATTGGTTGGGCACTGCCAGTGAGGCTTGTGTTCTTAAATGTGACTCATATTCTTATCTAATCTTTAGATTTCGATGGGTGGAAAAGGAGAGCAGAAAGATCCCAGGTCAAAGGACCAAGTTACTCAGCCTTGGGGAAGAACTCTGGAAACCTCCTTTCTCGCGCGGCCCCCGTCCAACCCATCCATGGTCGAGTGGACTGGGCAGCAAAATATGGAAGCCATCGGTAGCGCGTGTTCAGATTAGCTCAAGTGGTTTGGAGCAGGCCATCTGGACTGAAGTGGGGCCTTGCTGCAACTCTGTTAATTACGGAGTAAAAAAGCGATGCTATAGAGAAGCTGCTAAAAATCACTCCAAGTTTGGACATGTGGAACGTCTTCAGCCTGACACAATGATATCATTCCTGCAGTTTCATTGCTAAAATGTGCTTTAATTATACAGGGGGCTCAAGTCCCAAGGGCCTCTACTTGCTAACCTAACTGACTCCATCTTCATCAGTGGGTGTCTGTTAGTGTTCAGATTAGCAGTTTTATTAGGCTTTTTATGGCCTGAAGCCCAATGTGCTGTGACAGTAGAATTTGTAGCCATGGAAGTTCAAAATGTTAACATTTCTTAAGGTTAGGACCTAAACTGTTCACTTTTAAATAATAGTGTTTGAATGATTTTGTATTTAGCAGTTTCTCCTTTTTTGCTACATATGACCTGGTTTTGTAGAAAATGGTTCACATTTTTGTATAGCACATCTTCAAGATGGAAATGCGCTTTTGGATTCTTTACCCACTGAATGAAAACAACCCTGTTTCACTGATGAAACTGAAAAGGTCTCATTTAATGCCTTGACAATTAGGCACATTGATGATTACATTTAGTTTTGAATGCTGGTACAGATTCCATGTCAATACTTCAGTTCAGAGTGTATGGATACTTCCTTAAAGGGGGGTTGCACAGATTTTTCAAAATAAATTACGTAATTAATTAATTAATTAATTAATTAATTAAAAGTGCTAAGTTGTAAACAGTCACTCAAGAGTGGTGTGATGTGAAATATGCTGCCTGATGCCTCAGACATTTATGATAGTTTTCAGAATGTTTTTTTTTTTTGTCCTAAAACTATTTTTTCATGTAAATTAATTTTTCAAAGTAGTACCCAAAGAAAACATTTTTTGGTACTTACCGCTATTTTGCCATTTTCAACATTATATACAAAAAATAAACAGGCATGTTTATGTTAACTGATTGCTTTGGATAGCAAATAAAAAAGCTGTATTTGGGTTGTGGATAGTGATCCTTGGCTCCCATCATCACCACTGTAAAGAAATCTGTGTGAGTTTTCATGCAGTGCACTGTTTCACATCAAATCACTCTGAATGATTTTGTTTACAAATCAACAATTAATTTATGCAGAAAAATGTGGAAGGGAAATTCCCTTTAATGCCACTGATCCAATGCAGATTTGACTATATTTTGTTTTATAGGAGTGCTCCCCAAATGACAACCTGTTTTCTGTATATTGGACCAATACTGTACCTAGATCTGTGTCATAACTGAATATATACTGTAGATAACCAAACTAATTGGGCTGTAGCTGCAAATCAATAAAAGTGACTGTTTTCTAAATCTTTCTAAAGCATGGTGAATCCTGTGGTTTGCATGTGTAGAAGGTGCAATGGAAATGCTGCAGTTGTGTTGCGAATGAAAATCGCACCTCCTGTAGTCATAGCTAAAAAAAAATCATGTTTGCTTAATTTTTATCATTTATTAAACATTTTATAAAAAATAAGATCCACAATCACAGTTGACTGCTGAATGACAGTGATATAATGTAGCAATAAAGAAAGATTTTTCAGTGTTTTGTGGCATCAATTTATCACGATTCTTGTGGCTTCTGTAGAACTCCAATGCCAAGCTTCACCAACATCAGAATACTGGAAAAGGGATTAAATCAATATGAATTAGAAAAGACCGGAAACTTCAGATTCCCATGTGATAATGGATTGGGATTACCAATCAATTTCTAATCTGTCAATATACATCAATAATAATATCATTGTCAATATAACGATTGTTGAAATAGTGTGAGAAAGCTTTGTGTAAATATAGCCAGCAAAGGGCAGCCAGCCGGCTCAGGAATAACCCAGAGTTTACTGAATGACCAGGTGCAGAATCTCATTTTGAGGGATGCAGTAGGTACCTTGCTCCAGCCACTATACCCGCAGGCATAATCTTCCGAGAGTTATAATATCTCTTCCCCATGATAGCAGCCAGGGTTCCTGATGTAGCTGCCCAACAAAGATATAAATAGACAGTAAGTAAGTTTCTCTAATATATCGTCACTGTCCAAAAAAAACCATGTATTTCCATCGTTGTAGATTTTTCTTTTTTGATATCATTTGAACATGGTGTGAAAATTTCATGATGAAGGTATGGATAGAAATTCCCAAAAATTACTTGGAATAAAAACTCTTTACTATTTACCTCTTTTCCATTGAAAGTTACTGTTTTGGAGATATATGTTTTTGTTTGGATGGTGGGGGTCACCATGCCCAATGCCATGCATTGGCTAGAGGGGATATAAAGCCTATAACCCCTCTAGCCAATGCATGGCATTGGGCATGGTGGCCTCAGGCTTATGGATGGCTGCTCCAAAGCCTCTACTACTGGCAATGCTTTTCTGATTAGATTTTACAAGCCGTGTGTGCAATGATCGTCTGTGACAGCAATGGATACACTTTAAAGTAAAGCTTTAAAGTAACTGACCGACTAAATAGAATGTTTGTCTGGATAACTTTGAACATACAGTGTACATTGCTCAATACATCAATCACTGGTTTGTCTCAAAATCACAGAGAGAATGGTTTATAAAGAGAGGTGTAACACTGTGACAATACATTGCACTGCAAAAATATGACAACATGCATAATGAAGATAAGTGATATCAGCTGCATTCTACTAATTATGCCATCTAATGGAATTGCAATGTTTGAACAACAATCGTAATCAATTTATACCACATCAGTATGGTCAGTGTCATGAGGCACACTCCCAGCTCCAGGCCTCTCACCACAACATGGATACATTCATCAGTTTTCTTAATTCAGATATTATTCAAAAAATAATGAAAATATTGAATGGTGAACAGGTACCTTATCGCGAGTTCAATAAAAAGTCCAGTAAACCATTACAGCCCTATTTATGAATACTACAAAATTCTCTTAATAATGGGCATTTTGAGTGTCTAGTCTATTTGACAAAACTCAATCTGTTTGTGACAAGTATTCATGATTATTTACTGTGTGTCAAAGTACATATATAGTAATATCACTTTGATTAAACATTAATGTGCATCATACGGTATAAATGAAGCAGTACATATGAAAGCACCAACCTAAAGATACCCAGATGTTTTTGGGGTCCTGTGATATCTGATAAGCACCAAAACCCGCTAGACCGCCAAAGAGCAGCCCAGCTGCCAAGGAAGGGACACTGCCTGCAGAAAAAGAGGTTACATATGATAATTAGAACTTAAAGGGAATTCCACCAATCTTTCAAAATTTCTGTATAATTCAGTCAATGAGATGTAAACAAAGTCATTCAGAGTAGTTCGATGTGAAATAATTAATTGTAAAGAAATTGCCAGGAACCAGGGGCCAAGCTGTCTACATTATAAAAATTGCTATTTTATTTAATATCCAAAACGACCAGTGAACCTACACTCAAAACCTGAAAAAATGCCATTTTATTTACTGTCCTAAACTGACTATTTTCTGACTTTTTTTTATACGTGATGCTGAAAAAAGATAAAATAGTTGTAAATCTGGGAAAATAAATTTTCTTTGGGGACTATAGTGCCTTACAACACCGTACATGTACCCCTCCACCATGAATGCCTTTTAAAAACATATGTTCCAGGCCAAATCCTTACCCCAAAACTTTCGTAAACAATGTTTCAGACCTCAGGTAACATATTCATAACCATATAAAGTAGTAAATTCATGTGAGTAAGCTTTATAGGCATTAAACGCTTTAGGCAACTGGTTTCTATCACCACTACTGTGAACAATTCTGACTTGGTTTCTCTAGAATGAAGCATTTCACAGCAAATCACTCTAATCATTATTTTTATGTACATCTTAACCGATTAATTATGCACAATTTTTGAAAAATCGGTGGAATTCCCCTTTAAATACATCTGCTAAAATTGTGAAAAGCTAATACCCAGCAACGCAGGTGCTGCTCTCTACACATCTCACACATTTCATCATGTTAAGGAAGAAAAGTCTACTAGGTATGAGGGTTACTTGAGTTGCAGTAATGGCTGGGTTTCTATTTTAGACTAACGTTACACTTTACCTGCTTTGACATAACCCAGAACTCCTCCTGACGCAACCAGGGCTGCGTACCCATATCCAGCCCAGTCAACTGCCATGATCAGGGCCTGGCAACACAATAATTAATGTTAATAAATCGATTCATCAATCAATACGACGATAAACTTTTCCCCCCTCCTCGCGCTAATAAGCTAATAAACGCAGACCTGCTTGAAAAAGACAATAACAGCAGTGACAGCAGTAACAGCAGTGACAGCAGTAACGTTCATGACTGTGAGGTCAGACAGCGACGTGGAGCCCCGACAGCCCGACAGCCCTATCTTTTAAAAACTTGTATGAAATGCACGCATAAGTTGTGCAGCAGATAAACCCGAGTGAGATAACAACTGTGTCAAAACTTCACTCAGCGTAAGTAACGTTAGCTAGCTCACACGGCCGCACTGCTGGCCTAACCTACATTTAAGGCTGAAACAGTGCACCGACAACTTCTCTAAAAAAAGAGCTCCAAGTTCATAATTAAAGAAACTGTGTTAATTTAGTCATAGCAAATTAATCCAGTGTACTTACTTGAAGTCAAGTGCAGCTGGTACTGGAGATGTCCTTGCACGTTATTTTAAAGCGACAAACTCAACAACCAATGAACTCTCATGTCCAATGACGTCTTTCACGGATGGCTGATGGGAAGTTGAGTTTTCTGAGGAAATCTTTTGTAATACTTTATAGTCTTCTATTGAAATGAGAATTTGTTGATTCTATGGGATATGAGAAAGGTGGTCACAGCTTTTTATCGTTTTCTCAGAGAATTCAGAGCAACTTATAAATCGATGAGGGGAACATAGCACGAAAAATGAAATCGTTAGCGACATATTGATACGTGCAACAAAGAAGTCAAATGCTGCCCTCTAGTGGTTAATTCTGCGCAGCACTACAGTTTAAAATGAAGAAGCAGTTTTGTTTTAGACCAGAAATCTCCAAACTCATACACAAAGGGCCTAATAGGAGCATACCTCATATAACTAACTTGTTTGAGATCAATTGATTAAAAAACTAGAACCAGACGTGCTTCTGCTCGATTAGAATGAAAACTTGCAGCCAACCCAGCCTTTTGTGGATGAGATTGGTAACCCCTATGTCAGACTGTGCAACTCAAACTTCGGCATCTCTCTCCATTGGCAAACACAGACCCGCAGCCGTTATTCTTTCTTTATATTTTATTTATTTAAGCCTCAGAATTAACAGAATTGTCTAACTGTATCCTGCACTTTGTACTATGAGCTGATATGAAAGACAATGCTAGCACAGCTAGTAACCATGTCAAATACTCTGAAACTCTAAAAAGTAAACAAGTACTTCATAAAGAGCAATGTATTGTTGTAATCTAGCCGATGCCATTATGGTATTATGTATATGATTTCTGGCATGGCCTATGTATACAATTATTACAAGTTTACTTCAGGTTAAAAGGTTAAAAGTGTGAGTGTACATGTAAATCATTTTTGTATACCTGCAAATAAAAGAACCCTCTATATCAATATTGCTGGAAAGAGAAGGCAATCACAGGTTTATTAATTTGATGGACACGTGTCCTGTGTCAGAGGTCAAAAGATGATCTTTAAAGAAATACGAGGGCGTGCTACTCTGCCATCCATTTGCCCACAGTGCAAAGCCAGGGTATAGGGGCTGGGTGAAGTTAGAGCGGACTCTGTGGAGCAAGGTCATTGTGCTGGAGACACTGTAAAAGGACAGTGTTCCTGCCCTATGATCTAAATAGACTCCCACTCTGGTGGTTGACTTGGGCGCCGGGATTGTGACGTATTCATTGTCATGGTGAAACACATAAGTCAGGTGGAAGCAGTCCAGTCCCCAGGACAGAGCATCTCGTCCAAAACCCACCGCCTGACTCCGTTTCCTTCTCTGGACGCCCTCACACAGGCCTATTGTGCAAATTCCACTGTCGCTGTACTCTGCCTCCCAGTAGCAGCATCCTGTCAGGCCTTCTCTGCACAGCACCTGAGGCCACTTGTTCACTAATGAATTGTAAGAGACCCATTTAACAGCTCTGTTGCCTGAATGCACACTGAGATTTGGGTGGACAAATGAGGACTCCAAAGTAAGATAACAGGAATCTGTAAAATACAAAAGCTGGCTTCATAATGGAATACTGAATAATTGACCTACTGAGCGCATGATCCTGTTAAGATCATGGCAAATTGACCCAGCATTCCCCAGCAAACATTTTTCCACTGCACAAAGTACAGGAACCTTTTGTACCAGAGAGCTGGAACTTAGTAGGAGGTTGCTGTTTTATGGTTGGTACCTGTTGCACATTGGTACTAACAGGACCTAATGTTACTTGAGGGAGCTCTTTGTCTTTGATAACACTTGTAGCTGAAGCCAATGACCATTTAGCAAATTCTTCAGTCTTGCAGCTGAAGATAAAGTCACCAAGCACTATTACATCACCAGTAATTGCATGAGAATGTAAACTACAATGGCAAATATTTGAGTGACATTTACTCGTTAGGAAGCTAATGCTGGCACTATTAAGCATTTATGCTAGCCTCAACAGAACAAGTGATGTAGCTCATATTTTCACATTTAACAGAGAAAAGCTTTGATAGCTTTGAACGTGATTCTGTCTAATCGTAGACACTGGTCTGAGTGTGTGAGCGCAGAAATCACATGTATTAATCACATTATTTCAACACAACTAGTGTTAAGTGAAGGTAATCAATAAGCAACATAGTTAATGTGGCAGTTCCCACACTCAAGAGAAAAAAAAAAGCTTAGTTTGACTCTGTACATGAGTTTGCTTAAATGTAGAGGGTATGACAGTACACCTGCAATGTATTGTTTCATGTCAGCCAAGTTAAGCTAATTAGCAAGTAGTGTAGCTAATTCACCAAATTAGCTGCTTTATCTTGACCAAAAAAAAAAAAAAAGAAAGAAAGAAAATTGTTAAGTTATTTGACTGTTCCAGTGAAACTAGAATGACTAATTGGTCTTGTCGGTTCCTGTTTGTGTCAGTTGTGGTTTTTGAATGTGCAGTGGAAAAACGCCCCAACATTCTAATGCTGTTGGATTGACCAAACAAGCCAGATGAACCAGCGGAAATGAGGGAGAACGTCTTAGAACATTGCAAATAGGGGAGAACATTTGAGAACAGCTACACCTACATTGTATCAATGTTCACTGGCCATTTCATATACAACTATCACATAGGTGTACTTTGGAGGAATATCATTACTGACTGTAGCCCATCTGTTGTTATCAGCCACCCTAGACCCTATAGCATCTTTTTCCATGCATGATTTGTGTTAGTCATCCGCTGGCCTTTTATTACCGGTCAGTTTTTGACCATAGTACCACTGTTGGCTGGATATTTTTGGTTGGCGGGCTATTCTCAACCCACCATTGGTGTTTCAAAACTCCAGCAACACCACTGTCGGTTTATGGAGGTCCTTTTTTTTCAATTGATGGACAGAATAGGGGGCTGACAAATTGTGCCCCAAAGGATACTCAGTGATTGTAAAAGTTTAAAGTGCGCCTATATCCCAGAGTACACTGATCAGACAAACACAGACATTCTATCTACATTTTACAGTTGTGTGCAAAAGTTTGGGCACTGGTTAAATAAAGTTTTTTTCATTTTCTAAGTGAAAATAAGTTAACACATCTTACACATCTACAGGGAACACACTTCTGCACATTTAATACACAATTTTAATTTATTTTTTTAACATACTGGGAAAAAATAAAACATAAAAAGTGCAAAAGTTATGGCACATTTTATATTTTATTTTTTCCAATCTGTTAAACTCAACAAATAAACAGAAGTACTGCACCTAAATTTGCAGAAAAATGCCATATTCAAATTTGTGCCCTGTAGATGTGATAGATTATTTTCACTTAGAAAATCAACAAAACAGGTAATTTAACCAGGGTTGTTCAAATTTTTGCATTCAAATGTATCTGTCTGTGGAAAAAGTCCAGAAAAAGTACCAGTGAATCAAATTAACCAGAGTGAATAGAAGGAGAACAGTTTAAATCAGGGCTACGCAAAGTATGGCCCGTGGGGCAAAACTTGCTTGTAAGACAAAACTTGCCCCTAGGGACGCTTGACTTTGCCTGCGAGAAATGAACCCTTTCTTAAATAGTACATAGAACTTAAATTCTTCCTTTTCAATTTGTATTTTACAAACTAAACAAAACATAGTGTATTGCTACAAAATACATTGGTTATTTGTACACTGTTTTGTCTTTTTGGCCCTTAGCCCACCACAAACATTTTTGCACCCCTGGTCTAGATTCATCTAACAGTCAAACACAAGTAAGACACACCAATCATACGCTTGTGTTTGTTTGCATTAGTCCATGTTTGTTCGGTTGGTGTACTTTGGCTTTTAATGGAAGGTGTTTCTGATAAAATGGCCAACGAGTGTAGGTAGGCATACCTAATATCTAGCAACTTAGAGTAGATTTTCAGTGTACATTTGTGAGGGCACACACACACACAGTGTAAAACTAGTCCACTCTGCGCAGACCAATGTTAATGATTCTGTACAGCTCCTGTGTGTGTGTCAATATGAATGTGTGAATACAAATATACAGACTTACAGTGTAAAAAGTCTTCCCTTGTCTTTGGTTCTGGAGCAACAAACAGTACAGATGATGTGATAAAGATTTGCAAGACAGATTATATGATATTATTTTAGAGATCATTTGAGAACTTCTTAACCATGCTATTACTAACCTGGAATGGGATTCAGTGGTGCTTGTGGTTTAGGGGTTTCTGTTTGAGAGAACAAGCATTAGTAAGAGCCTGAAAGTCATTTATTAAAGGAAAAACAAAACAAAACTTGACACTTACTTTGCCTTGGCTTTCCCCTCCGGAAGATCTGAACCTCCTCAACTATTAAAACAAAGACAGAATGTAGTAATACATTGACCATGACCAAGGGTATTAAATATGAATGAAACCTGTTACGAATAAGTAAAATAAGTATTATTAATATTAAATGTTAAATGGTTAATGCAGACCAACCCTCCTCTTGCAGATTTATGCTACTTGCTGAAACCTTGTTTTGACAATGTTTAAATAGATACTTTAAAGTATTTACAGAAAGAAAACAGTACATTTGAAATGCCAAGTATTTTTTTCACACTTTCACTTTAGACTTGAGACTACTTGCTGTAGCTGACTATCACTGAAATTTACATTTTCATTCAAGATTTTAAATTCTGATCATTAATGTTCTTGCAGAGTTGTCCAACATACCTGATCCTGATAATCAAGGTCCTTCTGGAATAGGCTGAATCAACTTCTTCTATTCTGATAAAAATTGCAATACCTGAGCTTAAAGTGTTGCAGTATACTGAGTACCAATCTGATACCAGTGCCCTGTTAAGGCACATGTTCATAAGTTCATAAACATAATGTAGAGGCTAAGGTACCCCAGTGGATAGGATCAAACAATTACGCTTTTTTTTTTTACTGTTATAGAAAATTTATAAAATTTTATATAGTACAGTTTTATGGTGGCTGTGACTAAGAAGAATATTCGAAGGTGCCGATTTGTTATTAAAAAGTCAGTTTCAGTATCAGGATATATCGGATCAGCATCACTAATAACAAATTTGGGAATCAATTCTACGGAAAGGCAGTTCTGCAAGAGGACGGTTGCCAAACATTAGTCTAGACCATCAAACTCTGACTTGTTTTGAAGATGTTGCTCATCTCTGTAGTGCAGCTGTCCTCCAGGCTCTTCTGTAGTTTTGAGACGGAGTGAACGACTCTCTCAAATGTGACTTTGGGATGAGGAGGGGGGCTGGCCAAGGTTTCAGTCCAAGATGGACATGTCAAGGACAGGAAATTCTAAAAAGACAGTATAAATATCTGTTGTATGGGCACCCTTGACCAATTGACATATTTTGTTGATTTTTGAAGAAGTAAAAACAACAACGTCTGCAGCAAATTATTAAAAACTTTTTTTTTTTTTTTGCAAATGCTAAATTCACAGGTATTTTAAATTTGATTGGTTTAAAAAAATAGAAAAAATTAAATTGTGTTGTGCAAATGTTACACCCTACTAACTCAGTTTACATACTTTAGCAGATATCACAGTTGTCAGTGCTTTTTGTAGCCAGTCAGGAACCTTTCTATTCTTGTTTTAGGAACTTTCACTTACTCATCCTTCCAAAATGCTTCTAGTACTGTGATATTCTTGGCCCGTCTTGTGTGAACAGCATGTTTAAGATATACCACCGATTTTCCATGATTTTCAAGTCAGGAGACTGTGGGGGCCATTCCAACAGCTTTAGCTTTTCTTCAAGTAGTTCATGATGGATTTTTAAGTAAGTTTACTGTCCAGTTGTAGAAGGTAGCCTCTTTTCAGCTGCAGTTTCTTGACTGCATAATATCAATATCATCAATGTCAGTGGAATTCATTCTTCCATCTAGTCGTGAAAGGTTTCCTGTATAATAGATCCGCCCTTCACAATTACTACTCCTTTTTAACAAACGCTGCTCCTTTTTTTCTCTAAACATACTTTGGTGTTTTTGGCCAAATTTTGAGTTCGTTTTTTTACTTCATCAGTCCACCTCACTTATTTGCAAAATGATTTTTTTTAATTAATCATACATAAATAACTGTGTATTAAAATTTTAGAAGAGTTATTTTTAAAATAGTTTGTTGCAGAGGTTGTGTTCACTTTTTTTCACTTCAAAAACTGTACATATACATACATATATATACATATATATATATATATATATATATATA
>JAILXH010163000.1:31758-42610 GCA_023558415.1 Piaractus mesopotamicus
CCGTGAGAATTTCAGACTCGAATTTTTGTTTCTTTTTTAATACCGTTTTTTTTTTTTTCCTGACTTTAAACAATTCAATGTAACAAATATCCTAGTAACACCACCTGTCCTTAGGCATCTTGTGCCATGCCAACCTGACTTGACTTAAACTTTAATATAAAAAGGAGGCACTGTGGTAAACTTGGTTGTCTTGATCTGACCCCTAAATAGATGCCACGTTTTGTTAGATTAAATTTGTGTCTTGAAATTGACTAAATAACAGTTCTTTTTACCTCCACAGGAGACTTTCATTGTGGCCAAAATCAGGACGTCCAGACACTGTTACCTGGAATGTTTAACTAAGTATTTGATTACTCGTTCTAATCATTCTTGAGAGCACGGCGTCTCCATTCCGCACAGCCAGACACGCAGTGCTGGTGTGGCTTAGGACCTTTGATCAATTCAGTCCAACAGCCTGAAAAAGGCAGTTTTAGTCGCTCAGGTGAGGATAAAAGGAGCATTCGGCTCGACGAGGAAAGAGGTATTTTGGCTTTCATAAGCTGTGGGGGCGTCTCATTGATGTGCCCAGGTGTGTCATCTGCACAATTTGCATAGAGGAGTCCCATTCCACGCTCTGAGTGGATACGTTCCACATCTTTCCCCGCTGCGTGGGCTGACACTGGGGGAGAACATGGATTGAGGAATGCAAATGGGTGGAATGGGTTTCTTGATAGGCAGAGAGGCGGAGAGGGAGAGAGAGAGATGACAAGAGTAAGACAGAATGAGAAAGAGCGAGTGAGAGAAACTGAGGCAGAGTGCAAGCAAAAAGGGGGGAGAGAGAGAAAAATAGACAGATAGAAAGAGAAAGAAAGAAAAAGCACAGAGAGAGAGAGAGAAGAGTAAGACAGAAACAAAGCACATGAGGACAGATAGAGACAGAAAGAGATAGAGAATAAAGAGAGAAAGAGATAGAGAGATGGAGAAATGGAAAGAAAGAGAGAGGCAGAAGGAGAGAGAGAAGCAGCAAGACAGAAGTGGAGAGAAAAAGAGACAGAGAGAAATAGAGAAAGAGACAGAGAGTCAGAAGGAATAAGAGTGTGAGAGAAAGAGAGGAAGGAAAGGCTAACAGTGACACCAAAAGAGTGAGAGAGAGAGACCATGGGCAAGACAGAAAGTGAGAGAGTACGCAAGAGAGAAGTAGAGAGAGGCAGAATACAAGCAACAAGGACAGAGAAAGATAAACAGAAACCAAGAGTGAGAGAAAGAAAGAGAGAGGCAGGAGGAGAGAGAGAGAGAGAGGAAAAGAGCGAGAGAGAGAGATGGAATAAGAGTGTGAGAGAAAGAGAGCAAGGAAGACCAACAGTGAGACAGAAAGAGTGAGAGACTATGGGAAAAATAGAAAGTGAGAGCGAACAAGAGAAAAATAGAGGGAGGCAGGGCACAAGAAACAAGGAGAGAGAAAGAGAAAGAGAGAGAGACCAAGAGCGGGAGAGAGAGAGAGAGAGAGAGAGAGAGATGAAGAGAGATATCCCATGACATGACAGCTCCCTATAGTAACCAACCGGTTGTGTTTATCTTTTACCGCCTATTGTCCGTGTCTCTCAGGCCCACAGTGGAGGCCTGTTGAATGACAGCCAGTCTCACTCCAGCACTTACTCTGCTTGGCTCTCTTGAGAACGGACGGATCGGCGAACTGGAGTCCAGTCTCCCTGGAGTGAGGCTCACCCACGCGCTACTATAGTGCAACTTTCCCATGGCGCTTTTTCCATTGTCCTCCTGTTCGGCTCGATTCAAAAGCCCAGCGGCAGCCCTTTACGACAACAAAGCAGCTCGAGTGGATATATGGAGCAGTAAAACGCCATTTGGTCGAATGCAGAATGGAACCGGGCGCACAGGAATTAAAAGGTTAAAAGACACTTCTGATGGAAATGAGGAGACGATGCCCTGAGGAGAAAACCCGCTGCAATTTGCCAAGCATATCAGCATGTGCCCCAAACCTAACCAGCATGGCCTTAAAGGATAAACACAATGCAGCTGTTACTGCAGTCACTCCTGTACTTCAGTCTTTTCCAGATGACCAGCCAAAAGTTTCACTTCAAAGCCTGCAGGAGCCGAACGATCAGCCAGCGCTAAGTCATTATGCAGGACCAGAGGACGGACGGCCAAGTCCTGCACTGAAAATATCTCACATTTAAACTTTAAGGATTTCAGCCGAGCCCTTAATTTTCATTCTCCTGATGGATCTCGAACTAGAAAGAGAGCGGACATCAAAGATAAGCTGCGTTAGCTTCTATTCAAATTCCATTACTGCAAAGTTTCTCTTCTCTCCCTTCTAGGCTCGGCAAGAAAAGTTGGCTCACTAAGCTAAGGCTTTGTTTGTTGCTTTAAATATCCATGTTCTCTAATTTGATTTTACTGCAGCTTGGCCTAAAGTAAAGGGAATGTTTTAAGCAGTGTCTGCAAGACACTAGAGCCCTACTACTGCTGTATTACATAAATATAAAGACTAATGGTTGTGGAAAATGCACCCCAACCTTAGAGACAGAGGCAAGCAGTAAACTAAACAAAACGCATATATTAACATCAGCAACCGTTTGTACGGAATCCGAGAGGAGCGATTTTCCAGTTAGAATAATAAACCAGATGAACAATATAAATAGCAGAATAGCAATATTCTTCTGGGTCTTTAAAACCAAAGTCGCGCCCCATAATAAAACCTCTTTTTTCTCCTCTCTCTCTTTTTTCCTTTTCTCTCTTTTTTCTTTGTCCAAACTGGTATAAAGACATAAAAAACAGGCCCAGACTCGCCTTGATGGCGTACACTCGAATATTACTATAAAACCCAGAGCTAGAAAGAACAAAGAAAGACAAATTCGCCATATGACCTTTATCAGACATTAACTAATGAGCCCGGTCCGCGACGCAGCGTCCTACGCGCTCTTTTTAAAGAGCAAATATTTATAATACTGACGCCGCTTCCGTACTTAAGGAGCGAGGACTGCGAATGTAACTGCAGGAACGCTGTTCTTCATCTCCCTTCCTGGAATCTCTCAAATTACAGCATTCTAACCAGCACTTCCCTCCCAAATCCACTCACACTCGTGTCATATCACATATGACTCCTAACCCAACCCCCCCGAGAACATGATGCGTCAGCACTGACTGGGCTACAAAATGTCCGCCTGCACTTCCTGCCTGTGCTGCGTAGAGGGAGCTGGGTGGTTTCTGCCAGGCGCCTGTCAGGGCCTGTGAGGCTGCCCACCCTGCGTGTCACACTCGCTTAGCGTCCGCACCTCCCCTGTCGGAGGGAATACTTCTCTCCCGGCGCGGGTGCGCCTCTCCGCCAAGGACAGCCAGCCGAACGCAGGCCTGCCGGATGATAGATGATGTTATACTAGTGAGATTGCATTAGCGAGCAAAGCAGGGCACTTCAAGACAAGCCGTGATGGATAGGACTCCAAAAGAGTGGCATCCTCCCGGCGCACGTGATAAAGACGTGTGCCGACGAGAGAGGGGCAGAGATAACGTTCAAACATTCAGACGGGGCCACAGGAGACGAGCCTGCCGAAGCCCCGACGCTCGGGGTAATTACTGCTTAACGTGTAATTAGTTATGTAGCATGTATGCAAATATGTGGAATAATTACGCTGCGATGCGAATTATGGTAATACCCGTACGTATGCAACTTTAATATAATCATCTGGCTCAACATGAATCCGAATCATTTACATGCATTACGACTCCATAATCCCCCAAAATAACAGTTGCCTGCTGCAGTGGCGCTGCCTCACTGGGTGAGTCACTCCCCAGGACGACGGAGGAAGACATCTCAGCCCCCGTGGGTGATAGAGGAAATGCCATCACCCTGCACCCCACACGGCGCCTTCTTGCAAGGAATGGCTCCCACAGCTAATGTGGCACATCGGTAGCACTGTTCCCACCATCCTCAGCCCTCAGACATGTTGCAGGGACCCCCAAGCTGCCATCAGAATGGAGATTACAGAAATAGATGGAAATGAAGCGGAGTATGACTGCCGTGCTCAGCTGAGCTGTCGGATTAGAGGCATAATGAGAATCATTTGTAGGGCGCTGCCTTCATGGATGCGCAACGTGGAACACACTCGTGTTTTCATTACCGCTTAATACGAAACTGCCAGAATTCACTCAGCACGCCACCCAAGCACTTCATTCAACATGCCAAATACCCGTCTTTAGAATCTAATTCAGCGCCATTGAAAACAGAACATAAAACGCTTCTGGTGCATTCCACCAGGAATGAGGTTCCACCTCAAGACTTGCTACTGGTGTATGGAAAATCAGTGGGTAAAAAAAAAGGCATATGAAATTGTAACCCAAGTGCGACTTTGACCTTGGCAAAAATACACCGTGTCACATCTTATCGCGTCAGAGCAGACGAAACCAGAACGTTTTGCTCCTTGATGCAGAAAGCCGAGACCCGGAGAGGAACACGCTATCTCCAGAGATACGGCCGCATTTTAATCTGTGCCCTCACCAGCGAGGCACACAGAGTAATATTCCAGAACACAGTCGAGAGGTGAAACACTGTCCAGAGTCCGTTACCTGTTAGCTTGAGGCTGATACTAAAAATGATAATTGATTTGTGTATTAAAGTCACTTTCACAGCAACAGAACTGATATTCAGTATGATAACTGGAAGTCTAGAAGAGGACAATCATTTCAGATCTAGGAGTTAAGCTAGTCTAAAGGCCACTGCAGTGGACATACCATGTGGCCAATCATCATCATAGAAGGAAGTGCAGCTAAACCACTTAAAATGCATTGCAGTGAGAAAGCAGAGAGTTCACTTTACAATCTACTCCTGGGTCAGTGAGGACAGAGACCTTCTGGGCAAAAAAAAAATAAAATAATAATAATAATAATAATAAAATTCTTCATGCATATGTACTACATATACCTCTCATACCCCCATATGTCTGTCCCCACTTTAACTCTTCGAAGTTTTATGTTTTATTTATTTTTTATTCATTGAATAAGTCAAAATAGCATGTAGTGCAACTGCAATTTAGAAAGCTTGTTTGAAATTTCTCAAAATCTTTTCATATTTTGATTTTGCCCTATTTGGTATAATTTTAAAAGTGTTTTGCATTACTAAGCAAAACTGCAAAGCATTTGCATTTACTGTTTTATCATAATATACTAACAAACATGTCTACAGTTGTTCATTTTAAGAAATATTACCTGGTGGGAACAGCAATCACAAGAAATCTTCAGAATATTAAGGTTTGTAAGGAGGTTTGTAAATAAAAAAACACCTTTTAAAAGTGCTGCTGTAGAGGTGGTATTACCTCAAAAAAAAAAAAAGAAAAATGAAATGAAAATTGAAATTGAAAAATGAAAAATAATGTAAATCTATATTTTGTTTATACATTTCATTTTTGTCAGATGTGCAAATTCAGTCAGTTGCTTATTTTTATATAAACTGTTGTGTACTAGACATTCTAACAGGTTGAACATTTTCAAAATATATGCTTGTTTTTTATGTTTTAAATAAAACATAAAAATTAAATATATTGAATGGAACACCATTTAAAGAATTTTCACAGCTGATTTGCTGTCACCTAACTTTTCACAACTCACCCAGCTAAAAGAAACACGATGAAAAACACCAGACTGGTAATGTTAGCTGAGCTAACAGATAATTACTATTTGTCCTTTCATCTTAACCATAAACCACCATATTTTGTATGTAAATGTCAACCCACATCATCTACTATTGAATTTCCACGTCCCGGTTCTCAGTTTAATTTAATTCAATAATAGCAAAACGCTGAGTGGCGATTAGAGAGATTGAGCAGCGCTGGAAGTTGCCATGTGGCGCCATGAGTTGTCGGCAAATGTCGGTGGCGGCGTCTGCGCCTTGATCACAAACAATGACTTTGAGTTTCTGGATGCCGTGCAACTTGACAAGGCATGCCTAGTGTATGGTGGCCTTTCTCACAACCGTGTCAGGCACCTTTAATCTTCGTCTCCCTGTCTTGTCCTCAGGAGTTAGTCATCGTGCAACACCCACTGAATCAGCGAGTGTTGCGCAATGATGCTGCAGCTAAGAAAAGCGCCAAATATCACCTCCAATCAAATGCCAAGTGGACGTAGCCAGAAAAGACACTTTCAAAAAGGGGGGTTGAGTTGGTTCCTTTTGCACTGTGACTGGCCTTTACTGCATGTCATCTTCCAGGGAAGTGGTAGAGATCAGACGCCAGAGGACAGACTGTAACAGCAGAAAAGAGAGAGCACAAAGGAGGAAATGGGGGTTTGTGTGGTCCACAGATTGAGGAAGGGGAACCACCTCTGCTTGGAAAAGGGCGAGAGGTTTGAGGGGGTTAGATGGAGTCATTTACGCTAGCCTGTCTAAACGCTGGGGAAGTAGCTCACAGATGGGCACAAAGCTCATTAACCTTTTTGTTTACTTAAGGGAAATGTGTTTTTGCCATCAGTAGCATCCATGTGTCGTTTCTCTCCCTCTTTCCCTTTCTCCCTTTCTCTCTCTCCTGTTTCTGCCCCCTTTCTCTCTTTCTCTCCCTCTCCCTGTGAACATTACAGCACTGCACTCGTGCCAGCGAGTGAAAAAGAGGAAAAAAAAAAGAAGGGATATGGGCACTGGAGTATAGTAATGAATTCTGACAGCTTCTTCCCAGGGATGAAAATATTAAATCTTTCCTTTTTTGGTGCAGCGGAGGAGGGGAGTCTCTCTCTCACTCTCACTCTCTTCCCCCCCATCTTCATCTCCCTCTCCACTGATAGCTCATAAAGAAGAAGGAAGGTCTGTGTCTAGAATACTCCTTGCCAGAGAAATCAATCAGTTTGGCTGCAGCTGCGGAGCCAAGTCCCGGAGTGTTTGCACGGAGAGGAGAGGAGGATGCGTCTTCGGCGGGGAGGCAGAGAACGAACGTGCAAGCAGGAGACAGAAAGAAAGAGGAGATGCTCAGTGAGCGTGCCTTCTGCACTTACTCGTGCACATAACGGGGTCAACACGTGACCCCCTCCAGCAGCGAGAGTGCATGCAGAACGTCCCTCGTGTGGCGCTCGGGGCCCGAGCACTCAGCAGCATCCGAGCAGACCCTTCCCACTGACTCGCTGCACTGAGAGTGCACAAGCTGAGCGAGGCACGTAGCCAATGCGGCTACGTATCTATCCACACGTGGCTCTGGAGAATCGCGGAGGACGACCTCTGCTAGGGGAAATCAGGCACTAAAACAGCGGAGTTTAAAAACAAGCTAGGCAAGATCGAGGGGTTCCACGTGAGGGATGACCTAATGCCCTTTGCATTTTTAACCATATGCAAGAAGCGCAGAGCGCGAGATTCTGATCTCCATTAAAAGTCCTTCTCCTGATGAACTGCCTAATTGCCAGGAGAACAGCTTGGCTTGTGCTTGATCTTCAGCCTGAACTTTCTTTCAAGAGCTTTTTGCCTCCCTCCTGAGGCTCTGGCAACCCTTCACCTGCTTCCGCTTTAATCATTGCCTCTGTGTCGAAGGGCCTTGAATCAGATGCATGCAATCAACACCCGGCAGCCTCTGTCCGGCTGATCTACGGTCGGCCGTCCCTCACTGCACCATCTCCCTGTAAATATCGCTCATAAATCTGCTATCCACATCAGGTGCGGGAGAGAAAATGGCCACAGCAGACACACAATAAATTCATCTGCTGAGTAAACAAGCAAGGAAAACCCCACCAGTCCAGAGGCCGTCCTAGAGTTAGGACAAAGGAGGACCGAAGAGTGGGTCTGACACTAACAAAGTGCTGCCTGCTTAGAATTTAGGCAGGAAGGCATCAAGCAAATATAGTGATGATATAACCAATGAAATACCAACGCTGTCAAAAAGGTACAGCAGGGTAGATCTACAGCCTACAGGTAAAAGGCTACAGACCAGATGCCATTAGGCAAAGCTATCTACCGATCATAAAAAATAAAGATTTCTGTAGCCTAATAATTGTTGTGGAGTTGCTAGAGAATCAAGAAATTGAGAGTATCCTTGAGCAACAGCAAGATACCCTTAGTATCTGCAAACCCTGGCAGGAATGTTCCCATGAAGGCTGCATCGTGACAAGGCCATTGTTGCTTTTTGCTTAACAGAATCGAAAGAACACCTCAAATGCAGACGGATTGTGTCGTCAAAATGAGACACGGTGAGTAAGACAAAGCCTCCAGGATTTCTCTAAACACTTCCCCAATCAAGACCAAGCAAATTAAGTGGATTTAGATGAAGCAGGAAAAGAAAAAAGGGCCATTTTCTCAGCCTACTCTAATCCTCGCGTTCCTTATTTGCTAGGAAGAGAGAGTTTCAGATCCACTGTGTGCAGATCTCCACTGATGTCATTATCTCAATTTGAGAGCACAAAAAAAATAAAATGAGCACGTCCGCAATTGCATTTAACGCGCAGCGGTGCCACAAACCAGGCTTGAAATGCCTTTAATTCGAGCACAAAGCAGCATTTAACACCGCTTTATCTGTGTTGCTGAACCATTTGTGTGGGACTTTTTCCCCCTATTCAAATGGATTCCTCACCTGTCGGATTAGCAAAGATGCGGACGGCGATCCTCTCACCATACCTCAGAAATAAACAGAGCGGTGGCAGAGGGGATAGGCTATTTTTTCTCCTTCCCCAGAGAGTGGATGAGCAAAGCACTGTCCTACCTCTCAGACAGACAGAGAGGTAGAGAAACTGGGAGCGAGACAGGAAGAGAACGCAGGCTAGCCAGAGTGACTGAATATAAAATTATCCATTGGCCCAGTAACTGACAGTAAACTCTTCTTCTACCCCACCGAGGGGTCATAACTTAAACACAGAAAGTCCTTATTTTTAAAGCCGCAGGGATGATTCAACTTCCTCCGCTAATTCATACAAACGTCTTTTTTTCAGTGGGAGCTGGTCCCTGACAGGTTACAAAACAAACTCAAACACTGAAAATCCAGATGTGAGTCAGTGTAAGTTGTACATTTATGGCAGCCGATGAGTCAGATGGAATAACGCTCCTTGAGTGGAACACAGCAATGGAAGTGAATCCAATACGGCTTTTCTTTTATGCATTGTGGATTTCCTGAGGGCCATACTGAACTTCCTATGGATGTCCGCCTTGAGAGCTGCTTTTCCTCCTCATTCTCTACAGCTTTTGTGTCCCAACTACCAGGTCCAGTGTTAGCTCATAACTTAGGGTTGACCTAC
Organism: Piaractus mesopotamicus; assembly: GCA_023558415.1. Lineage (NCBI taxonomy): Eukaryota > Metazoa > Chordata > Actinopteri > Characiformes > Serrasalmidae > Piaractus > Piaractus mesopotamicus. The sequence goes on from JAILXH010163000.1 coordinate 40,945, forward strand.
TCAGGGCAGGAAAGAGAACCTATCCTGCAGAACAAAGCTGTCCATCTATAACTGGTCGCACCTGCATTGCAGACACATTCCCTATCATTCATCAACAAATACCACCAAAACAGCAGCTCATCAATACAACGCTCCGTCATAAATTCCAGCCCGACTACGTGTCCCAGCTCAAGCGCTCATATCTGATGAATCCGTGTGGTAAGTACAGGCAGTCAGGGACAGTGCAGGGGGTGTGCAAGTGATGGATAATCCGGCCTGGATGCGTGAAAAGCAGTTATGGATGTCAGGCCTCCCCTGACGCCTATTCACTGATGATCAATTTCCCATCCGCCAGCCCCCGGTCTGCCCTCACCTATCAGCATCAATCCTGCCCAAGCAAATACAGCGAGTGGCCTAATGCATCTCCATCTAACTCCCACAGGAGCTTAAAAAACCCAAAGCGAGGAAGAAACAGAGTGAGAGAGAGACACAGAGAGAGAGAGAGAGAGAAAGAAAGAGAGTCTCTAGGTCTCTAGAAGTATATAAACAAACAAGAGAAAGCAGATTTTGTAGTGGAAAGGAACATTTCTCTCAATAGAAGGATTATCCCCGGGCTAGAACACTACGTCTACTCATTTTAAGACAATGACTGATGCCCTAAATCAACTTCAGCTGTAAAGAACATTCGTATGTGACTCAGCTCATCTTGTAGAAGCTTCCAACATGAGTAAGACACCACACACACATAGCCATCGTACATGTGCACACACGTTCAGCCGTGTGCAGACACACTCCCAAGCACTTATCAAATCAAAATCACAGAAACACAGAGTCAGTGAGTACACTCTTGGTGGGGGTGTTGGGGGGTGGGGGGGTGGGGGGGCACTAAATAATTGCAACAACATTTCAACATGGCCTCCACTCAAATTGCAATCAGAAGCCAGCAGTTCTCTCCATCACAGTTTATCTCCAAAGCCATTACGCATGGAAAGATGGTGCCAAACAGCATCCAGAAAAGTATTTTTACAACCACATATATGTCGCTCTGACAATGACAAAAGGACAGGTGGGCAGTCGCGGATACATCCCCTATTAATAATGGCCTGCGGTAACACCTGTCTGGACGCAGTCCACTCACTTTCTGTAATCCAGTTCAGACGTCTGCCTGATTAATCCCAGAGAGGGAACCTTAATCTCCAACCCTTCCCGTAATACACTGGAAGCCCCCCTCCACCCCCTTCCCAGCTCACCACAGCCCCTGAGTAGAAACATCTGTAATGGGTCATCTAAAACATGCAAGAATCAACAGCCAGCCCCGCTAGTTCTGTCAGCAGCACGCATGCCGAAGGCCGGGCTCCGGTCCTGCCGAGAGATCAGGAGACGACCCAATTTACTAAAGCACCAGAGGACGTCCTCGTTTGCGCTGCCGCCTCACCTGCAGAGGGGGATCAAACGCCAGCGTGCTCCCTGCAGGAAAAGAATTGACAGCGCTGCCTTGTTTCCTCTGACAGGCGTCTGCGCGTACCTGCTCTGTTAGCGCACAGAGAAGAGAGAGCGATGGGCTGTCTGGTGCCAAGCCATCTTTGCCTGATAGAACCGGTATGAAAGGCAGGGAGCTTTGACAGGTGCCGAAGGAGGCCAGGAGCCAACCTAGAAATCGCATATATATATATATATATATATATAT
>JAILXH010163009.1:3264-20850 GCA_023558415.1 Piaractus mesopotamicus
CTCCTATATTGCTACTGCAGCCATGAGGCTAATGTCGCTAACAAGTAATGGAAGTTTGTAGCCCACCAGTTAGTACTGTTCAAACTGCACGACTAAATTATCACACACTTCCAGCAGACATGTTGAGTTGTTGAGTTGTCATCTAAAATAACAGACTGTTATCAATAAAAATAGCCAAAAGTACAGACAAAATTCAGGCTGCAAGATGGCTGCTACTACTGTTTTAGCTACGTTACCTTTTTTCTGTCCATTTTTATAGATAACCGGTGGGGAAGCCTCAGAGCCTTCAGAGAAGGCCTGGTAATTTCCAGGAACTAACAAATGCAGAACATTTTACTGTACTTTTTGTACATTTTAGTTTATTTTTGTGTAATAGTATAATATATAGTTTTGGTTTGAAACAAAAGGGTGAATATCTTTAAATGCACTGTGGGAAATTGTCTCTGCGGTATCTATGTAGATACAGCCAAGCTTGTTCTCCTGTTATTAGGCCTTCAGGAGCTGAACAGAAACCATTACATTAGATTAACTGTCAGCACAATAAAGACCTGACAGTGGAATCAGTTAAGTTTTATCTCCAATAAGAGGGACCAATTTCTTGAGAAAAAACATCACCTCCTTTGGAAGTTGTAGATGTGTCACTGACTTTAAATATGAGTCTGACCAAGTATCAGTCGTTGGAAATTGAAAACAGTGGTGGCAGCTCTAAGCCTGAGCTTTTTATTGAGTCATTGTAAAACTGCAACATAAAATATATGTTATTGTCTGTTACAAACCTCAAATAAAAGTTCAGATGTCTGTGCTTAATGAACAATGGCTAAAAAAAAGTTAATGTGTACCAGCGATTAGCACTAACGTAATATTGGAGGTCGTATAGAGGGGCTAGCAGAAATTATCATTATTGTATTGTGGATAATTGTGGACAAGTTTTGATATAAAGGCCTAGATCTAATAGTCACAGTTCACCTCTAAAGATAACAGTTTAAATATTTGAGATTACTTAACAATTATACAAATAGTGTGTGATGATTTAAGTATGCACTTTGGAAGGTGCTAATTGGTGGGTTATAAGCTTACATTATTTGTTAGTTATATAAGCCTCATAGCTCTACTGTAAAACCGAAGAAGAACACTTTACACACCAAACATGACTCATAAGGGGAAAATTGTGTAAATTAGATTTTTCACCAAACTATCACTTTAATGGTGATTTAATGCAGACCAGCCTCAGCTACACAAACCATAGTCCTCAACATTAGAACAGTAATAGGAAAACTGATTTTCTTCTGTGAAAAGCTCAAGCTCTTGAGGTTACTCCTCCAAGAGCAGCAAGCTTCACAAGGTCATCTCACAGCTCTGTTTTCCCTATAAAGCAGACATACAGGGGCATGTAAGGGTGTGTGACAGGTTTAAAAGGTGCTGTGGGTTAGTGAGGGGGTTTGGAGGGGACCTGTAGCCACATGACTAGGGCTGGGAGCTGTCCCAGCTGGTAACTGGAGCTTCACCGGAGGAACAAGCCTGGAGATTTATGGCAGGAGTAAAGGCATATTCTATAAACATTGACACACACACCAGCTGCCACACAGCTTCCCTCAGCCTGCACTGCTTCATAACTCGCTGCTGTGTATCAGACTCTTTCTGACTCTCACACATAGTCATGTGCGGAAGTCTGGGCAGCCCTGGTCAAATTCCGTGTTTTGTTGATTTTCTAAGTGGAAATAAGTGAACACATCCTCTACAGGGAACATGCTTAAATATTTAAAAAGTTTTTCTGCTATTGTTAGTGCATAATTAGTATTTATTTGCTGAGTTTAACACATTGGAAAAAAAACATAAAATATAAAATGTGCCATAACAACAGCAATATTGCATTAAAATGTGCAGAAGAGCATTCTCTGTAGAGGATGTGTTTACTTATTTTTACTTAGAAAACCAACAAAACATGTAATTTGACCAGGGGTGTTCAAATCTTTGCATACAGCTGTATATATTGGAGTGTAAAAGTCTGAGACCACTTGTCAAATGCTTCTATTTTGCATACTTTTGTATTTTAATACAAAATTCGTCATTACAAATTATATTATCAATATAACAATTTGAGGGTAAAGTAGAATCACAAAACTTTAAATCAATTTCATAGTATTTGGGATGCACACCTTTCACTTTAATTAGAGAGTGCACTCGAGCTGTACTCCACTCCCAGTTTGTGCAAAAGCCTAGGATGGGTTGATCAGATCCTCCTGAGAGTCGTCTGAACACAAGCTTCAACATAAGAGATAAGAAAAAAAATATCTGACTTTTTAGGAGAAAGGCCTTAAGATGATCATTGTCACAAATTTGCTTAAATTTGAACAGTGACCTTCTTCATTTTACTTGACTTAGCATTTTTTTGTTTTTAATTTTTGAAAATTCAAAAAAAATTCTGTTTCCAGGATTAAATGAAAAATTTCTAGTTTTCCATTGCTATCTCAGACTTTTGGACTCCACTGTACACACACGCTCGCCCTCTTTCTCTCTTTCCTTCTCACACACTCACACATACATAAACAGGCGGCCGAGCTGTAATCACATAGACTCACATTAACGTAAACAGATGCAGTTACACTGTAACCTGTGCTGAGGGTCAGTGTGGATGGAACTGCTGTGTTCTACACAAACGCACACACACAAATCACACATATGACTTAATAGAGTCAGGAATGTTCTGATGTGTTCGGCTCTATAAACATTTAAACTACAAATATCTGTTTCCTACAGCTACTGTCATCCCTCTGTCAAACCATCTGTTTCTAACATCATCTTCATCAACAGAGACCGATACATACATCTCAGATGACCCCCACTGATGGAATGTATCAAATCACTCGCTCAGCTGGTTTATGTCAAACTGTAATGGGGGACACATAAGTGTTTTAAATCGTTTAATTTATTAATTTTATTTTGAAATTCTGAATTCTGCTCCTTTTTACCTAGGACGGAACGAGCTAATAGCACGCTACATCAAACTGCGAACGGGGAAGACGCGGACGAGGAAACAGGTGAGAAACTCTTTCAGCTACGTTTGCCACAAAAGCCTGTCACTGTCACTGAAAAAGACAAACTGAAAAGCAAAGTCAGAACTTAATTACTGTGTGGTGAGAGTGTGAATATTTGGCCTATGTGGGCCTCCATGGTGAAACAGAGCCGGGCCGAGTGATTTACCGGCTAAGGAGCCGCTCACAGATGCTGCTGGATCAGATAGCGGTGTGCCTCTTCAGCACCTCACGTAGCTTGGCTTGTTAGGGCCACAACCAGCCTGACTGCACTGTCACAATCAGGGGTCCAGCACAGGGCAGCGGGTTTGGAATCTGATAGCACTCCCATGTCGCACCATCTCGTCTAGAACTGTCCACATACAGGAGGCCTAAGACCCCTCTTCAGAGAGAGGGAGATGATTGGTGGAGTAAAAGAAAAGGTTGGATGTGGAAATGCTGGAATTTGAGTGCAGGGATACTTGCTTCTGCAAGCCAAATTACTTCTACAAGCCAAAAATTCATTTATAATTTATACTGTATTTCTGTTTATTTGCCTTTATTCTGATGTTATATAGTATTGTACTGGCGATACACACTTCCTACCAAGATTTTAAACAATTTTCATGGCTGCACAGTACTATATCAGAAATTTCTGTATTCTCTACCCACCACATTAACATATCTATTCATTTGTTTATGCAGTTCCTGATGTTTCCTCTGCTAGGAACTGACATACAGGTGTTTCTTGTCTCGGTAGAAAGTGTATTTTCGCCGGTAAAATACTATAAAACATCAGAATAAATGCAACTAAACTGAAATACAGTATAATTTATCAATGAATTTTTGGCTTGTAGAAGTCATCAATATCTTGGTTAGAAAAACGCAAGTTTGATTCCTTGTTTCTGACTTCAGCTATAACATTGTTAAATTCCATCAGCAGCACAATTGATTTGTTTTACTGAAGGACTGATTAGCTGAAGCAAGTATTGCAAGAAATACTGGACTTCCTCGAGTAGAGATTTGGAAATGGTAACTAACACTCGCACACATCAAATCATAATTTATTGCTCATTTGTATATATTATAAGGTTACTGTTTTTCCGAACAAGAACACTTTTTAAGTTTACTGCCCAGATAAATGCACATTTTCTAAGATGCCCAGGATGTTTTTTGACAGTAGTGTATATGGAGGTCAGAGGAAGAACAAACTAACACTAGCTACACAGAATGTTCAATCCTACTCAAGTTACTTACAAAAGCCTTTGGTGCTGTCATAGGGTTTAATATTTAGATGATGCAAGCAGACTCAAGGCAGACCACATGAAGTTTCCCAGTGATAATCTTCTGTCAGGCATGGTTTAAAATAGTTTTCAAATCTTTCCATCTGTTTCGCTCCATTAGCAGTAATTATTTTGTAAAGACTGAATGCATTAACATGCTCTTAATCTACCTTTAGCCTTAATTTGGACCAGCAAAACCCAGCCCATACTGCTGTATGCACGCATTTAAGCAACTGACCTAAGAGCATGATCTGTTTTACAGGTGTCTAGTCATATCCAGGTGCTAGCACGGAGGAAGGCTCGGGAGATACAGGTGAAACTGAAGGTAGTGGCTCTCCAGACGGATCACCCATTACCAAATTTTCACTCCTTCTACACATTATAAACACATTTGTCAGTTTAATAGTGTTTGTAATGCATCTGTGCCATGACATTTGATAACCTTCTGACCTCTAAGTATAGGAAGGTCTAGGTCGCCCTCCTGCAGTTTCTATCCGTCTTCTCACACTTTCATGTCTTTCATTGCGCGGTATAGTTTGCTCACACTCCCACTGGCTGTCAGCCATTGTGGCCCAGCTGTCAGAGCCCAGAGCTGGTCACAAGGCTACACCACCGACAGGCCTTTTAAATACATTTCTGAAACTGAGAAGAGTGACAGACACACACACATGCCCACATTTCAGTTATGCCTGCAGGGTTGGTCCGGTCAAGGCAGAAGAATGCATTGGCTTGTCATGCTTCAAGGACTCTACAGCTGCTTAATCAAGCCATGGACAACTCCCTTCACACGCTGACCGAATCTAGACGCAACTTGGCGCGGATTCCAGAATCCCGATCGTCTGAGAATTTTGGATTCACAAAAATGAACTGAGAATTCCTTCAGAATTCCTGTGTTATTTCTTAGGTCCGAGTACTGGTTGAGGTGGGTTTTAAAACCCGACCAAGTATCAGGATTTGTAGCTGGTTCAGAGGCAGTGTTTTTCCGCTTGTTGTTTGTCCAAGCTAAGTCTGGGGTTTCATAATGCTGGAGGTTCTAGTTCTTGGTTTGACCTCCATGAATAACAGGCAACTTGTCAGCACTCGCTGGACTTTGCCAGGGCCATAAACTTTAATCTCCCCCTCCCAAAGGCCCACAGCAGGATCAGGACCGCCCCATTCAGTTAGAGACACAACTTCACTCTTAAAAAAAGGCCTTGCAAAGTCACCTGCTACAAACAACATTCTTCTCTGGATGTGGACCCAAGGGTTTCCAGACCAGTTTAGCACAACTGTGTTGAATTCAGTTTTGAATTAAATACAGTCCTTTTCATAAAAATCACAACTGCAGCATAAAGCCTCCTACCTTTAGGGTGTGCTCTAATTAAGATATGATTTAAGGTGAGGATAAGGTTTAAGTTCACTGGCTCAGCCTCAAATTCTCAGTATTGCAACATCAAGCACAGTATTTGACTTTGATCTAACATTACCGACATCCGTTTGATGCATTATGGTATCATACGTCTATTCCTCTGGTGATGTCACCGCTGTCTTCTCGTTTCTCAACAGGACCAGGCAGCCAAGGACAAGGCCCTCCAGAACATGGCCACTATGTCATCGGCCCAGATCATATCTGCTACTGCCTTTCAGAACAAGATGGCCCTGCAAGGGCTCTCACGGCCTGCGTACCCAGCTGCTGGTGCGGTGAGTTCTCTCACTGGAATCAACCTGTCCTCTTATGACTAATTAGATCTGGCTACTGACCAGATTGTCTCAACACAATGTTTGCCACAGTTTTAATGTATTTACCAGCTTTTACTTGCTGAATGATATTTGGGGGAGTTTGGGAAGGTGTGAAAAGCTTTGGGAGTGGGAAAAGCTTCTGTTGGCCCAATTGTCATCTGAGCATAGTTGATAGTTTTGCATGAGAACTTAGTTAAGATTCTTTTCTACTTTTTCATGTAGTTTTGGCATGGAGCGCTTCCAGGTCAGCCTGCACCTACAGAGGAGTAAGTAAGCATTCCTATATTCATCATTAGAGACAACACAAATTAAAGTTTGACATGTAAAAAAAAAAAAGAGCCATTTGATAACAAAGTGTACGATTCTTCGGTCTTTTCAGCATCAAGCCATTTTCACAACAGAACTATGTGATGCAAACCTCAGGCCCTCCCATCACAGGTTTGTCTGGCACCAGTACTTGTCTACTTTTAAGTTTGGGTATTTCCTCTCTTTAATGCTAAGTCATAACTGGCCCCTTAATAGTTTATTGCTTCTCCTCTTTCTCAGGTTATGAGAGTGCATCAGGTCTGTCTATGTCCCCCAGTGCCCCCCCTTGGCAAGGCCGAAGCATCGCCAGCTCCAAGCTGCGTATGTTGGAGTTCTCTGCTTTTCTAGAGCAACCACAGGACCCTGAAAATGTGAGTCCAACATGAGTTCATTGCACATTCCCGCTTTCAAATATGTTCACCTTTCCTTCACTTTCTCATGCTTGTTCTGTCTTGTGAAGTTCAACAAGCACTTGTTCGTGCACATCGGTCAGTCAAACCCAACATACTCTGACCCTTATTTGGAGGCCGTGGACATCCGGCAGATCTATGACAAGTTCCCTGAGAAGAAAGGAGGGCTGAAGGAACTGTTTGAGAAAGGGCCGCCTAACGCTTTCTTCCTCGTCAAGTTCTGGGTGAGATACATCAAAAACATTAATGTGCCAATGATTCACCCCTAAGCGCCAAGGCTACTGATACGTTTAGACTGAAGAGGAAGCTGGTCCTCAGCTCTGCTGGTCTAGATTGTGATCGTGTAGATTATCAGGTTATCAGACTTGCAGGATGTGGAAAGGAAGGAGCGATGTATCAGACATGAGTCAAAGCCATGAGGTGAACTTAATGAACTTCTTGATCGCCAGCAGTAGTCATGTGCTCTGACATCCTCTGAGACGTAGACATGTGACCATATATTGTGTGTGCTGTGTACATCTGAGCTCATTTGGGAATGGTTACACGTTAGTGTGAAAGTGTTTGCTTTACACTGGCTAAGCAGACAGACCAGTGATTTGTCCAGAGGGCACAAAGAGAGGGAGGGTGGAGATCTCCAGGGCCTTGGACTGAGGAGAGTGACAGGATCTACTCTTTCAGTGCAGAAATATGAGCTTGGCCACCTGTCCCCCTCACAGTTACACCATCCCACACCACACGCACCCACCTATTTATAGAGCTTTCCAGACTGCAGAGATAGATAGATCGAAAGATAGAGGAGGGGGCTAAGTGAGAAATAGTTAAGCTGAGTATTGTTTCAGCACTTGTCTGTTGACCTTTGGGGGTGAGGTCACAAGTGGACCTGTCCTAACTCTGTGAGATTATAAATAAATTACGTTAATATCATGAAGCACTAATAGCTTTCACATCTAAAAGATTAAACCTAGTCTTGGACTAAATTGCAGTAGTGTTTCAAATCCTATTTATTCTCTGCCAGTCGGTGAATGGGAAACCAGCTGTGTGTATCATCATCCAAAAAGAAAAACAATTATCTCAATTTTTTTCTGATTTTTTAATTTGCTGTAGTCCGCAGCTAGACTCAGCAGCTGTCCTTGACATTCTGTGAAAATTTCAGGATGAATGGACCAATAAAAATGCTCCGGAATTGCTTGGAATAAAATCTCTTTAGATTAACGTCCATTAAAAGTAAAGATTGTTTTTGCCTTCTCCTGTAAAGTTACCACTTTTATTTGGACAGTGACAAATATGTGTGTGTGTGTGTGTATGTATATATATATATATATATATATAGAGTCATAACCTCATAAGAGTTTGTCAGAGAGTCACTCTTCATAGTATCTCCTGCTGCTACACTTATATGAGGTCTTCCTTAGTGGGAATAGTGATTAAAAGCCTAGTCTTAGACTAAAAAGGACAATAAAAATTATCATTCCAGTATCAATTCTACCTATGAGCTTTGTCCAGAAAACCTGCTCTAAAAATCTGACCACAAATGAGCCTTGTTCCATAAACTCATGTATGGGTCATGACTTGGGCGTCCGCAGGCAGAGGTCGTCATGACAACGCTGACAGGCCTCCTGGCGGTACTCCAAAGCTATGGTATTCTAGATTAAATTTCCACACCGGCTATGGCCACCGTCTCGCACTGCACCCCGCGGGTGTGTCCTAACGGATCACCTCACGCTTTTGAAGTGCCAGTGGAATCGGATTTGAGATGGCCGTGCTAAATTGTTACACAGGGAGCTAGGCGACGTAATGCGATTTGGAACGTTGTGGGATGTTGATTGTAATTGGATGAATTCCCTCGCAGAAAGAGAGAAAGCGGGGGAGCGCGGGTTCAGCTGAGAAATGAAGATAAATAAGGGAATAATGGAGAGCGAGGGATAGAGATGGTAGAGGTGTGGGGGGTAGAGAGAGGTGGCAGGGGGGTTATAATGGGGCATTAGGAGGCAGGGAGTGAGAGGGGAAAAGGTGAACCTGCCTTGAGTGCGCGTCTTTATAAGGGCTAAGATGAGAACATGGCTTTGCTAACCCAGAGCTGTAGGATGAAACCTCATTCATCAATCCCCATTACCATTCAAGCCCAATGTTTAGACAAAACAGCCTCCAAGAACACGGCCCAACATCTGTGCACCTCCCCCGTGACTGTTTTAACACTGTGGCTAGATCTCCATATTGCAAAAACTTTAAATTTAACAGGCCGTCTTGCTGAATATGCAGTATATCACACCAGAATAGGTGATGTTCCATCTGTGTAAATTGTAGTCATTGCAGGGAAAGACAAAAGCAAGTTGTAATTTAGTCCTAACTGTAGCTCAAGAGAAGAAATTCTGTCAAAAGTAGAGATAAAATCTCTACTTTAAAATCTGTACTACATTTGTATTTGAAGAAGAGATATTTTATTATTGTTTGAATATGTTAAAAATTGTTTTTTGTTTTGCAGTAAGAGAAACATCAACTTTTTACTTTTGCTGTATTTTTGTCCTTGGAAAAAAAAGTCAGAAGGACAGACTTGAGCCTGCTGATAAAGAATGTAAATTGAATGTAACTGTAATTATGTTATAAAATGTAATAATGGTGTAATGTGAATTGAGTGTAAAGCAAAGCAACAGTGATAGACTCTCCAGGCTGTTCAGTTATTAATCTGACTTTTAGTTATTAATTAAACTAAAAATTATTTAAATCATTTCTGAGAAAGAGAAATATCCCAGGTTTCCCTGTAGTTTACTGGGTTAACTACGCCAGAGTCATCTGAGGTCTTCTAGGATGGTGTCCTGTGGTGTGTTGCAGGCCAGGCTGGTATCCTAAGCTAAATCAACATGGACTAGGCCGAAGCGGGCGACTGGACTTTACAAGGTCTGGTCCAAGCCAGACGCTGTTTAGCTTGGGTGTCTAACATTATGGTAAGACATACTATCGCTATAGGGACATGATGAAGTTTGCTGAGAAAAACCTCAAGCTTAAGGGCTCCGTGCTGGTAAGAGAAAGGTTGCTGTCCATGAGTGGGATTTGAGCATTAAAGGAAGAAGGCGGTATCAGTGACCCTGCCTCTCCATATAACAATACTGTTGTGTCCTTGGGTTAGGCACTTAACACCACGTCGCTCCATGGGCACTGGACTACTGAGGAACTGTAAAGCCCTGTAATTCCAAGTAATACCTTTAAGTCACATTGGATAAAAGTATCTGTTAAGTGACAATAAAGTAATAAAGCCTGGAGATTCTGATGGCTGACTTGACAGTGTATAAATCTATGAGTCGATGATTAGGGTGATTCGGGGTTACTGCCTACAGACGGCAACTGTTCTTGTTCTCTATACTGGTCTGATTGTGGTGTAATTCATCTTTCAAAAGAATCGCTGCGCAAACTTGGAGACAGATGTTTTTTGATTGCAACCATTAGTTCACCTTTGACTTCAACACTGTCTGGCTGAATGTACACTGTGCACCTGTTGCACTATAAAGCAGATGTCATGTATGGATTGGTTTGCAGCGGCTCTGTGATGATTAAACTCCTTTGTGTTGATGCAGGCGGACCTGAGCGTGAACCTCCAGGATGACAGTAGTTTTTTCTACGGCGTCTCGAGCCAGTATGAAAGCTCGGATAACATGATCATCACCTCCTCCACTAAAGTCTGCTCCTTCGGCAAGCAGGTAGTGGAGAAAGTGGAGGTAAGAGCCGACGGGAGGGGGTGGAGAAAGAAAGATGTAGCGCAATATTGCCAGTGGCTTTAGTGCATTGAGATTAAACAGAGATGCACCTATATCTGCAGCCAGACATTAGAGTAATGAAATCTTTTATCAAATTTTCTGTCACATCATAACAGCACCATTGAGGCTCATGGATTGTAGCACCTATTATTTCAGCGTTCATAAACTTTCATGAATCACACAGGAATTACATTACCTGCCATTGGCTCATATATATACAGACATGTATACTCAATGTGATTTCTGCTTATGTTTACTAAGATAAGGAATATCTCTCTCTTTTCCTCTCTCAACAGACGGAGTATGCACGGTTTGAGAATGGACGATATGTATTTAGAATCCACAGGTCACCTCTGTGTGAATATATGATCAACTTCATCCATAAACTCAAACATCTTCCAGAGAAATATATGATGAACAGCGTATTGGAGAACTTCACTATACTACAGGTAAACAATGTGTGTGTGTGTTTTTCAAAGCTTTTTCAAAAGCTTTCTGGTATTTTCTGAACTGCAAGCTTCTGCCAGATCCCCCAGAGGGTCCACATTTTTGTCTATCCCCATTTTTGCTATCACTATATGTTGGGAGCTGGGATGGAGCAAACATGTGGACCGTTTGGGGAGCACTGCGGACTGCTTTGAGAACAACTGATCTAAATTAAGATACTTCGCAAAAATTACCTTGCAGTGGTTTCATGAAACATAGAATGAGAGACAAGTTGTGCCTTGAGGAACTCTAATGCACCACTAATGCAGCATTGTTATGTTCTCTATAAATAATAGAGCACATGTAATATGATAACTTGCACAGGACTGTGACACTTTTTGAATGTTGATGGTAGTGATGTGTTTCTACACTGTAAAAAGTTAAAAGTAGGGACAGCATGAAATTTCTGCATAGAGGTTTTCCTCTGCTTAATTTAGTCCAGCGGTTCTCAAACCAGTCCACAGAGCACCAAGCAACCCCCCCACCCCCCGCCCCCCCGAAAGTCCGAATGTGTGTGCGAGTGTGGTTGGAGCAAAAATGTGGACTGAGGCCATGAAGACTGGTTTAAGAACCACTGGTTTAGTTAAAAGTTCTCCTAACCTAAATTTTAGTGCACATCTAAGTTAAGTATACATAATACAGTTTAAACTGAGCCTGTTCAGAATAAAGTGAATGTTGCTGCCTCTCTGTTAGCTGAAATTGCTTACATTTGTTGTTAGATTTTTTCTCAGTTCCTCATGCCTAATTAGTCATTGCCATTTCCCAGTCACAGACTACAACTACCCCTATCTCACAGTGCCCCCAGCCTGGGGGGCGAGGGCATCCCCCTCTCAGACTTCTGACCGCAGAGGGCTGAGGCATTGCCAGGATTCGAACTCGAACTCCTGGCAATCAAGCAGTTACAGTCAGACCACTCTGAAACTGTGAAACTACAGGAAGAGAAACACTAAAAAAATATCAAAATATTTAATAACACACAAACAATAAATGAACTACTTTGCTGTAGTTTATTAATTTATTCACACAGGCATCTCTTCTTTATCTAAGCGTAGACAGAACTCTCTGTCTGAGCACGATGAACTGTTCAAACGCAGGTCACTTGGCTTTGAGTTCATTCACCTTTTCAGTCTTTCACAGAAATTGAAACAACTTTGTGATTCCTAAGTGGTGCAACTGTCTAAATGATCATCAAGAGATCATGAATTTGAATCCCAGTGATGCCTCAGCCCTCTGCGGTCAGGAGCCTGAAAGGAGGAAGCCCTGACTCCAGCAGGCTGGGTGCACTACGCAATGAGGGGAGTCGTGGCCTGTGGGTGGGAATTAGCCATGACTAATTTCAACGGAAGAACCGAGAAAAATCCATCAAAACAATTGAGCAATGTTAGCTTTTAAAGAGGCTACCATATTCACTGTTGTTTTTTTTTGAGTAAGCTCACTGCTGACACTGCTTTACCAACGTGTCATTTTAACTGAATGTGTTAAAATACTCATTGACAGTCCTCACAGTAGCCTGAGGACATGACATTGTTGAACTGTTGTTGTTTTCATGCTTGCGGTGCAGGGTCATTTTGAACCTAAACTGGAGGCAGTTTTATGCCAGGTGGAAGCTTGTGGGATGTAATTTTTGCATATCAGAAAAATTACTAAAATATGTTTTTTGGGTTTTTTTTGGAGAGAGAGAGAAAACATTTGACTTTTCTTTTAAGGAGGCTAAGGCAAAGATAAATATACTGCAAGAGGCAAATATTGTATCCCCATGGGGAATTCTCTTACCTCATCAATAACTAACCTCTTAAGTGTGGCATTTAGCTTCCTGAGTCAGCCGTGCAGAGAGGAGTGTATTGAGCTGGATGGAAATGAGACTATTGCCACAGCAACAGTGTGTTCCTAACAACAGTCGTAGAACACTGGAGTCCACTGTGCTGGTCACTGCCTACTCACTGAAACTTTGAGACAATGATCTACTTAGCCCGCAATGAGTGGCATAGGGGACTCACTCATGAGCTTGAATATGTTCTCAATGGTGTGATTTAGCCCAGATTGACTTTGAGTGACACGAATACAGATGCACGCACACAGGCACGTACAAAAGGTTTCTCACATCACAGCTCGAAGACGCGTTCATGTGATGTGCTGTAAGCAGTTTTCACAGCAAGCAGAGGTGAGTAGTAGCTAGTTACATTCACTCACTTACATGTACAAAAGTAAGTGCTTCTTCAAGGGGTCTCCTTTAGGAAGAGCAGTAACTGAGAAAATACTTGAGTGCATAAATAGTTCTTTACATGGAATACATGCATATGGTTCTTTAAAAACCTTTTTAAAATGGTTCTATATAGTGCCAATAAGGGTTCTACTATTGTTATGAGTCATAGAACCTTTTTTGGTATTATTTTGGCCACTTTATCCTAAAAGTGCGCACTCACCATAATGGTGAGGTAAGTAATCTTCTTTTTACTTTTACATTTGAATCATTTACATTTAGTTACTCATTCTTTTTATCTGAACTGCTATGCTGTGCTCCACAACACTGCCCAGCACTGCCCAGTTTCAACTGCTCTATGCCCCAACACGCCTGACCTAGGGTTGCCACCTATCAAAGATTTTTCTAGATTTATCTGGATTTTGTCCAGTAAAAAATTATTCCATTCCTGGACACAATATGTCATGGTTTTCAAGCATTTTCATTTTTCACAATGTTGGTGACATGTTTAGGCATTACAGGCAGCACTGCAATGCGATAACTGAGAGGATTAGAATCTGTAGCTGAACTGATATCTACCTTAGATTACATCATGAGGATAGGCACCCATCCACTCAGTTCAGCAAAAATGGCACGACCATCAGGAGACTGTAAGTTCAGCGGAATCTGGAGATGTCACAGCCATCCGTGTGAGCTGTCCAAGGAGCTAAATTGGCCTCATTCTCTCTGAGTGGGTAAGCTGGACCTCCCTCTCCCCTGTCACTCAGCACAATACTAGCTAATGCAAGTGTCTGTTAGTTGCTGTGCAGTTGCTGTTTGAGCTGTCCAGTGATGTGTTAGCAGTAGTTTTAAAATATATGTTGGTTATCTCAGAGGAGACTTACTAGCTTTCACATTGGCAGCTGTGGAGCATCATGTTATAGCTAGCAGGTGGAAAAAATCCAAAAAATTAGGTAAAAATATCAAGCAAGTGTCCAGGAATTTCACCAGGAATAAGTGGCAACCCTAACCTGATCCGGCTCATAGTGGGTTCAGAAATCAGTTGATGAGCTGGATCAGTCATGTTGTGTCAAGGAATACATAAAAGCATGCAGTACTGTGGGTCACCGTAAGAAATGCTGATTTAAAGGATCCAAATAAGAGAAGAACAGCACCCACTGATCTATGCAGTGGTTCCACTGCAGTTTAGATGTCATGATGTTCAGACTGATTCACATCACCTGATCATCTTTCTTTCCTCCACCTCTGTCTGTCTCAGGTTGTTACTAACAGGGACACTCTGGAGACTTTGTTATGTGTGGCGTATGTATTTGAAGTATCCACCAGCGAGCACGGCGCCCAGCATCACATCTACAGACTGGTCAAAGACTGACACTGAGGCCCAGCCCAGGCTCGAGCCTGCTTTTACCACTACAACTACTTCTACTACTACTACTACAGCTAAAACCACCACCACAGCTCCCCCTACTGACTGCAGTCATAGCCTCCAGTGGTCCGGTCAGGGACGATGAGGACACAGGGGGTGAATGACTCCACAGCACTGGTGTCCCGAGGCCCCGGCAGGAGAGGCTTCACTACTGGAACCGTCCGGAATCGGAACCACAGCCTGAATGTTGTAGAATGTCAGGAATGTCACTGCCTGAATGTCAATCAGGAATGTCAATGTCTGGCAGGCGTTTTGCGATCTCTGTTTTTCTTTTGTATAACGGAACCTATGATAGCAGGACATTTGCATGAAGATGTTTTTTTTTTTTTTTCTTCCTCCTCTTTGATCTAATTTTACTCAAGAGTGTTTGTTATAGTGTCTTTTTACACAGTTGCATGGGTAGTGCCAAGACTGGTGGTCACCTGGTGGCCAGAGATTTATACGACAACATTTTCAGACTCCAGGGTGGAGAAAAAAAGGATATTTTACACTGAAACATAAGTTATACTTGTCCCGTTGCTATATTATATTGATTTCGCTATATTTCAGCCAGCTATATAAAACAAAACATCATAACTGTGTACTGAAAAGAGTGAACGCAGGAGACAGAACCAGTGTTTCCCAGCTTCAGCCAAAACCATCAGCAATAGTCCTTCATGAGCTGAAACAGATGTTTTACAGCAGAAACACAGCTGATGTGCAGGAGCAGCGCTGGAAAACATTGACTTACACTGTTTGAATCCAATTTGTTATGTACTATTTATCATGTCTAATGTTGGATGAAAAGAAGCGTGCTATACTTGAGTTAACTTGAAGCCAAATTCTTCACATCTGCAGAAGGAGACACAAAGAAAGCCAGAACCAGCCAATGTGAGTCTGTACAGAGAAAGTGGGAAATAAACATGGATCTGTGCATATCAGTACTTGACAATGGAATCCTTTGTTTGATTTTACTCTGTGTTTATCAATGAGGGAGCTGAATCTGCCAAATAACAGCTTGATAAAAGAAATGAAATAAAACGAGTGTGGCAGCCTTTGAATTGACCACTCTTTTTCATTTTTACATTGCAGAAGTGGGAAACAGCAAATAACAAGCAGTTTGTGCAGTTTATAGAACTATAGCACTTCGAATGTTCTCAGTTGATACTTTGCTTTTGGCCAGTCCCTGATACCGAGCAATGTTGCCATCTAGTGGTTTGAAAGTGGTGGTGCAAGTTTACCATCTTTGTATTTTTTTTACTCAGTATTTGCCAGTTTCAGTGTCAACCAGCTTGCAGACACCAACAACACACCAAACTATGAAACATTCATAATTGGATCAATTTGTCCTCCTAAATGACAGTCCGCGATGATATAAACCACAAACCATGATGTACTGGACTACAGCTCCAGCCTACCTTTGATACTGACTGTACATGCAATAGTAGAGTTCTTTAGTACAGTCCTCAGAGAGTCCTGTCACAACACAGCAGTGAGCAAAAAGCCTGCTGAGAATCAGACAGTCAAGACATGCAGAGCAAAAATATGGCCTAAATGCTGTCAAGGACTGAGATGAATTCTTTTGCATTAAACCAACTCTGGTTGAAACTAAATACCTCGCTGTGAATCACCAAGGGCATCTCTGGTGGCCAAACAGACATTCTTCAGTCTGCTTTAAAGAACATGTTTTTCACAGTACTGTGACTATTCATCACAGCAGTACTTACACTTATTAAAGATCTCTCTCTCTCTGTCTTTTTCTCTCTGTATCTCTCTCTCTCTCTCTCCAATAATCTTTTTCATTAAACAACTTGAATTGAAGTACAAATGTACTTGTTAAAAACACTGTTTTAGTACTGATTGACCTAACCAACTTGCAGAATATAGGAAATGAATGTTAGGCTCTCTCTTTTTCGATGCACTCTTAGTATAATAATGAGGCAGAACACAGAACAGAATAAAATTAACACAAAAAGGAAATTAGTAACTAAATGTTAAAGACTAACGTAAACATGAGATTAGTTTCCTCACAAGTACACTTAGTAGAAGACAAAGTTTTATCCTTTGAAATTAAAATAGTCCGAACAAGTACAAATTCATCAAATGTTATTTGAGTACATGTAACTAAGAAAGGAGAACTGGTAAATGGGTTCACTAGTTACCGTCCACCGTTCAAGAAAAAAACAACAATCTGGTTGAAAGAGTAAACTCATCAGCCGCTCTGCAATACCTACAGCACCAGACAGCATCTCCACTATCTTCTCCATGTCTTCCTTGTCTGCTCTCCACTTCTTTTTCCTGCTCTATCACTCAATCCTTCTTCCACAGACAGTCTTTTAGCTGTTGATTATCATATTCAAGGTTCTGCAAACGTTCTACTCAGTTAGCAAAATTTGTCTGGCCCCATCCTTGTATTTGTTCTGGCCCAGTATACAGCTGGGTCCTTGGCCCAGATCTACTCACACACTGTAATGTAAGTAGGACTAATTGATGTGGCCCAAGGCTGGCCCAATTATAGTGTTGGTCCACAACATTTTGTGGGCAGAATTGGTCCACAAATATGGACACAAGGCAAAACCATATTAAGTTGTCCAGTATCTGGCCCTGTTCTGGCCCACATGCCTAACATCTGCCCAGCAGTCAACGAACACTTGTGTAGGAAAGCCAGAATCAGCCCAGAACTGTCTGCTGTCTGGGTAGTTTAAAGGCGTCTTCTGTAATACTTCCTTCCTTTAACTTTAAACCGGCTTTCTGTCTGTACAGTACGTCTTTCTAGCTTGGTTCATTTTCTTATTATTTTTTTCAGCAGTGCCCTCAGTCTCTGAAACCAGGCATTTCTCTTTGGTCTTTCACTCTTTCTTCCGGCTTTCTACTTCTTTTTTTCTGCTCTCTCTCTCTCTCTCTCTCTCTCTCTCTCTCTCTCTCTCTCTCGCCCTGTCCGTCTCTCTCTCTTTCACTCTCACTCTCTTCATCTCCTCTCTCCATCTCCTCTTTCTTTGTGTTCTCCTCTCTCTCCT
>JAILXH010163034.1:19001-29238 GCA_023558415.1 Piaractus mesopotamicus
CTGTTAGGAGCCCCATTTTCTCTGCAGCATTTATTTATTTTTTGAACTCCAGTTTTGGAAACTTGTTTATTTTCCTTTGACTTCCTCCTTACTTATGCAAGTGGATTATCTCATATCTAATCTCCTCACAAACATCTCCTGAAAATGATTAACTTGTATTAAATGGATGTTTTGACTGGAAATTAAATAAATGAAGGGTGGTCTCTGACTTTTGCACAGTACCGTAGATCCAAAAAGCCATTGCTGGTGCCTAAAGGTGCAAAAACATCCATATGAAAAAAACATGTTCTCTCATTGGATGACGGGAGCTTGGAGGAGGGGTTGGGGGAACATGATTAGGCTCTTTCTGGTGGGCCAAATCAAACTCTTCAGCTGACCATCTTTGTGCAGCCCTGCTGAAAACAATCTAAAGTTGTGTTTTAATGAGTGCTCCTCATTTCAGCCATGGTGACACACTGATAACAACCAAATTTGTAAAGTACACAGGCAAAGAAATATTAACAAACATTAATATTGTCATGTTTGTGAAGATGACACAGAGATGAGAGCTGTACATAGACACTGTAAGAAATAAATAGAAGGTTCTGTTTGGTTTCTCACTATTGAATTTGGAGACATCGATGTGTGTGCGCAACAAATATTTGCGTAAGAAAGGCTTGAGTAAGTATTTACTCGTTGACGCCCAGCTGTGGCATGAAGTTGTAATTACATCAACATATGAAGAATTCAAGCAGATATGCGTGCAAATATCAGAGCATATATGGTCATTATTATCTGTTTCCTCCTGCATACTTACAGTTTTAGTCTGAGGCACATTTTTAAGTCCTGACACGCCTTGACTTCCATGAACCTGACCGGTGAGCTTCCACTGATTCTGGATATACTCTGACTTTTCCAGTTCACCTCTTACCCCAAATGCAGCTCATCAGATAAATAAATATAAGATTGTTGTAAGAATATTATAAGGAAATTTAGCTTATTTATAGACATTTGTTTTAAACATTTTTTCAAAGTAGCTATAAAATGCAATTTTTGCTTGTTTCAAACATAATACAGATAAAGAGTTTCTTTTTATTTCTATAGCGTTAAATATAAATTAATATAATGAATAATAATAAATAAAAGTTTCAAAATATAAAAGTATGCTCCAAATGCAAATAGTGAAAAATAGGTTAATCTTTATAACATTCAGTACCTTTACTAATCATTTATTATACTAGTCTTTGCTTTCAGTTTTTGCACAAACATCTGCATCATCTGATGTTTCTGCAAAGTTCACATATTTAATTTACTTAATTGTACACATTCTAGACTCTACGAGAGAGAGAGAGAGAGAGAGAGAGAGAGAGAGAGAGACAGAAAGTCCCCACTTTTCACAATGACAGTCAAAGATGAACTGGCTTGCAGACCTAGTGATGTCTCCAACACAAACACTGAGGAAGCAGACGTGAAAAAGAAAGTGATCAGTCAGAGTTTCATACACTGTTTTTTTTTTGTAACATTATTGCTAGTCAGTAAGAGTGAATAACAATACCACTTAACATCCAATAAATAGATAAAACAGTTACAGTGTTACAGTGTTACTGTTACAGACACGGTAACTAGTTAGTAAGAGTGTCTAACAGTAACACTGTAACGAATTAGTAAGAGTGATTGTAGCAGTAACACTGTAACTGGTAAGTGAGAGTGACTAACAGTAATACTGCAACACTGTTACTAGTTAGTAATAGTGACTATGACAGTAACACCGTAACTAGTTAGTAAGAGTGTCTGTAGCAGTAACACTAACAGAGTGACTAACAATAATACTGTAACACTGTTACTAGTCAGTAAGAGTGACTGTAAAATTAATAGTGTAACACTAACTAGTCCGTAAGCATGACTAACAGCAACACTGTTACTAGTCAGTAAGAGTGACTGCAACAGTAAGTCAGTAACAATGACTGTAACAGTGATACTGTAACACTGTTAATAGTGATTGTTACTGACAAGCAGCGTTACAGCGTTGCTTTTACAGTCACTGTCAGAGTAACAAATGAGAAATATCTCTTTGAAAACTAGTGACTAGTTTTCATAGAGCTATTTCTCATCAGTTATGATTGATTAATAGAAATACTTCTGCCCAAAGACAGGCTAGCTTCCTTTCTGTTTTCTATATTCTGCATTATATATTAGTTGTCAAACCTTATTCTTCATTCTATTCTTTTATATTACTCTTGTTGACTGGAGGATGATGGCTTCCCCTTAGAGTCTTGGTTCCTCTCAAGGTTCCTTCCTCTTGCTCTTAGGAAGTTTTTCGTGCCTCTGTTGCCCTTGGCAACGCTCATCTGGGTCTTGAACCCTGATTTTCTGTAAAGCTGATCTGTGACAAGGCCTACTGTAAAAAGCACTATATTAATACATTTTGGCTTGACTTAACATCCAATAAATAGATAAAACAGAGCAACAGACTGATGTGTTTCCTTTTGCAAGCAGTGAATGCATCTCAAAGTGAATATTTCTGCTACGGACGAAATTGAGTGCTATTCTTAAACACAGTAACTCTACACTGTAAACTTTCAACTCTTCTTTTGTTCGACTTCTGAAATTTAGTGAAGAACACTGCTTAATCAAAAACTCATCACTCAGCAGGAGCAGTAAGGACAGAGCAGTGCCGCACCGCGGTCGGAACGGTGGTGTAGGGTGTGAAAGTGCTGGGTAATGCCTACAGGTGACTGTGTGTACTCAGGTGTGTTTACTGATTACTTTAAACACAAGGCCACAGGTGTTTCTGAAGTAGCCACAAGATCCTAATTACAAATATGTCCATTTGATGTCAACAACAGTGGTAGCATTATAATTTGAAATATTATATAATTCCCTTAGAATATGATTCATAACCAGAATAACAGTAATGCTCTCGACTCAAAACTCTCTTACATACAATCTTAGCTAAGTTTTATTATAGCCATAATCAGTTATGGGTTTCATTGGGGTTCTGATATTTATTAAGGAGTTTCCATTTCAGCAAAGTAAATGTAGACATGATGGGTGTGCAGTTGTATGCAAAAGTTTGGGCACTCCTTTTTGTTGACTTTTAAAGTGAAAAGGAGTAAAAAAAAATGATTTGATAATGATAATGATAACATTTTTCTGCAAATGTTATCCACAGTCACTTTGTATGTGACAAAAAAAAAACAAGCATGTGTAAAACTTTGGACACCCTACTAAGTCAGTACTTAGTAACACCACCTTTTCGGCAGATATCACAGCTTGCAAACCGTTTTTGTAGGCAGCTAAGAGTCTTTCTGTTCTTTTCTAGAATTTTGTTTTACCATCTCTTCTTTGCAGAACGCTTCTAGTTCTGTGATGTTCTTATGCTGTCTTGATTGCAATTCAAGTCAGGGGGCAGTGAGGGCCATTTCAAAAGCTCCAAGTTGCATTTTTTGTTGTAGCTCATGGTGGATTTCAAGGCATGTTTTGGATCACTGTCCTGTTGTAGAAGCCAGCCTCATTTCAGCTTCTGTTTCTTGACTGATCATGTCACATTTGCTTCCAGAATTTTCTGGTATTTTGTGGAATCCATTCTTCCATCTACCCATGAAATATTTCCTGTGCTACTGGCTACCACACAACCCCAAAGCACAATAGACCCACCTTCATGCTTAGCAGTCAGCAAGGTGTTCTTTTCATCAAATACTGCTACTCTTTTCTCCAAACATTCCTTTAGTGATTGCGGCTAAAGAGTTCCATTTTCACTTCATCAGTCCACAGTACTTGTTTTCCAAAATGCATCTGGCTTATCTAGAAGTTGTTGCTTACCTCACATGTTGACTTTTATGTTGATTTTTATGGTTGCTGTTGCGGTTTCCTTCTGATGACTTTTCCATGCAGATCATGTTTGCACGACAACATTGCACAGTATAACACTGCACCACCATTCCTGTGTCATCTAAATCTTTCTACAGGTCCTCTGCTGTCATATGGGGGCTTTGCCTTTCTAGCCAGCATATGGCCAGTTCTATCTGAGAGTCGATCTTCTAGATCTCGCCTTTTGCAGTTTCACCCATTACTTAATGAGATTTCAATGACTGGATATTCTAAGACAGTGTTAGACACCAACCATACTGCTCCTCAAGTGATTTAAATGCTTTGATGTGGGGGAAATTTAATTGATGACATGGTCAGGGTGATACGAATTAAGTCTCTCTGAGAACTTATGAGACTATGTCAGGAAATATATGGAGAAGAAAAATCCATGATGGATGGCAGTGAAGAACTTCATTTAGATCATTCAAACATTTAAAATATGACAAATGAGTATTATTTATTAGTAGTGGTGCTTCTCTGCTCTTCTCAGTATTAAAGAGCAAGACATCTACATCCTTTTCAGAAAACAAAAGATAAGAAAAGCTTTGAGGCCAGATTCAGTCACTGTTCCCACATGCTTCAAGTACACCACCATCATTCTGGTCCCCACAAGAAAATTAAAAAAAAACATTACAGGACTAAGTGACTGTAGGTCAGTCATCCAGACCCCTACAGTCCTGAAAGTTTTTGAATGCCTGGTTCTAGCCAATGTGAAGGCTATTACTGGGCCATACACTGCTTGCTACTGCATTTCAACAGTCCAGGAACCTATGCTGAAGTTTTAACACCATAGTGCAGGAGCTGCTGCAGGCCCCAGCTGTCTGTTCCAGACCCTATCTGCTGGTGGATCATGGATTTTCTGACAAACAGGAAAACACTTATCAGACACCCACAAGGTTGTGAGCTCCCTCTCCTTCTCTTCAGTCTCTACACCAATAACTGTCTCCAAGTAACCAACTGTGAAGATCTGTGAAGTTTGCAGGCAACACCACTGCATAATGACTTTTGACCAGTGGCCCTCACTAGTGTGTTAATGAGGTCATTAGAGTGAATTATCCTCTATTTGCTTTCTCAGTCTACACAGAATAAGTTAGATCCATATCAGTTTGCGTAGAAGCAACGATGTAGTACAGATGATGCTGTAGCTACTCTTATTTTAAAGCATTTGGAAGAAAAAATCTGGACCTTATGCGAGAGTCATATTCTTCTTTGTGTGCTCTGGCAGGGATATGCTAGCTCCCCTTTGCTTTTCAAAATTTATACCAATGATTGGGTTGCTGGTATTCTTAACCATAATGTGGTTATGTTTTCAGATGATTCTGCATTAGTGGCACTAATGAAGGAGGAGGATGAGCCAAGCCTTTTTCAAGACAGTATGAACATAATAGTTCAGTGGTGTAAGCAGCACTCCCTTATTTTAAATCCTGTTAAAACAGACGAGATTATTTTTGGAACACCATCCCAGACATGTGAAGTCCCTGTTACTATACATTATCAATCTATTAAACAAACGGTATCTTTTAAATACCTGGGCGTGTTTGTGGATAGTGCATTTACTTGGAGTTGACTATGTTTGTAGGAAAATACAGCAAAGGCTTTATTTTTAAGGCAGCTAAGACTCTTTGGAGCCAGTAGGGATCCTTACCCTTTTCTATTGCTCCACCATTTAAAGTGTCTTGCTGTATGGGTGTTTGGTTTGGTTCAGTAGCCTTAAGGCCGAGATCTAATGGCTTCTGGGCATCTGCTGTAAAGCGGTGGGTAATCAAGAGAACATTCATTCCTTCACAGCTGAACAAATAATTCCTGTAGACTGGCTGATAAAATCACCTGGAATAGGTGATAAATTAATGTGAAAATGGACAATAAATTTTTATCTAATCTAACCCAATGCTAAAGTTTCAGTTTTGAGGCTCTAAAGGACGCCACTAACTGTAATATCTTATTATGTACCTTGAAATTTGATCGTTGTTCTGTAGTTGCCGCCTTGCCCATAACAGGAACTCTAGGACTAAGCAGGTATTCTCTATGGGAAAAACAAACATTGCAATTGAAAATCACTGCTAACTCACCTTGTGGTAAACAAAAATATTCCAAACCAGATACATCCTGTTCCATCTTGTGTATATTTTACCCCAAAATATCACTGTATCTTCTGAATTATGAGGAAACTATGAATATTGTCACATCCCTGCCACTAGCATATTAAAATGGCGTCTCATGAAAATAAGTCTACTAAACTAAAACAGTATTGTATAACACTAGCTTCTAGCTCAAACTGCAGCCTAAAACTGCCAAAGGCTCTAAACTACCACACTGGACAAAGCCTGCTGGTTTGGGTTGGCTATATTGGTGAGATCAGTCTTAAGATGTCAATTCAGTGTATAGAAATGTTAGCTGACATGTAGCAATATTCACATTTTGATTTCTTAACAATTTCATAACTCAGAGGACCAGGTGACATTCGTAGGATAAATGGTATAACATTGACATAACATAACAGGTTTGGAACATTTTTGTTTAGGCATGATAATAGTTTGATTCTCATACAGAAAAACAGCTCTGACCGGAAGTTCTAAATATGGGCATGACACCAACTACAGAATAATGAGTTCAGGAGCATCCACCAAAGGTTCAGTCTCTGCAAGCAAAGATGGATCATGGCTCTTTTTGTGCCAAACATTTTTTTGTGAGAATTGTCAAAAAGAGCAAGTCTCATTGCAAGATCACAAATAATTTGGGTCTTTCACCATCGTGAGATCGCAAATAATTTAGGTCTTTCACCCTCCACCGTACATAATATTGTAAGATCCAGAGAATCTGGAGAAATCCCAGTCCGTGTAAGGCAAGGTCGGAAACCACTGTTGAATGTGTGTGATCTTCAAGCCCTCAGATGAAAATGCATGAGGAATCGTCATGCTAATGTGTAAAATATAGCCACATGGGCTCCGGAGAACTTTGGAAAAAAGATGTCACTATAACACAGTCCGCTGCAAGGAGAAAACCATATATCAATTCTATGCAGAATCACATCTTTTCCCAGGAAATCCATGTTTATTTCAGCAAGACAATACCAGGCTTCATTCTGCGTGTGCTACAACAGCATGGCGATTAGTAACCTCAGTTCCCGAAAGATGAAAAAGTGTAATTAAAAGAAAAAGTAATGGAACACAGTGGTAAACATACCTCTGTTCCAACTTTTTTGAGTGTGTTGCAGGCATCAAATTCGAAATTTGTTTATATTTGCAAATTACAATTAAGTTGGTCAGTGAAAACACTGGAATCTTTTCTTTGTCGGTTAAATAAAGGTTCAAGTGAATAAACGAATCACAGATTGTCCCAACTTTTCTGGAAATGGGGTTTGTAATTTATTAATGTAATTAATAATGTCCTTTTTGCCCAGATTTTGGGAGCAAGATCTTTTACTCACAAACATGTCGAGCACTACTTACTGAAGCCTTCTAAATGCTAAGACAGACAAGACGCATGCTGACTCATGTGTAGCTTATAGCCTATAGAAAAGCTGGGCTTTTGTGTTCATTCTGATTAGATTTCAGCTTGTGATGTAGCCTTTATCCTATTACTGTCAAAGTGCTCTAAGAATGTCTGGTTGCTGCTGATTTCAGTGAATGTTATCAAGTGTGCAGGTGAGGCAACTATAGACAGAGAAACAATTTGCTTTGCTAACATTATGTTTTCAACTACTAAACATGAAAAGAAATGAAAGAGAATCTGAGTCGTAAATAAAGAGGAGATTTACTCCATCATGGTCTCTGTAATGCACCTTTTATAACAACTTACTTGTTACGCTTAACTTAAGTAGCTAAATATCATGCACCTAAAATTGCCATCACACACTCAAAAACATTCTGTTTTGAAACTTTCTACAGGTACACAGGTGAATAGGAAACAGGTGAAACATGATTGGGTATAAAAAGGAGTTTTCACAAAAGACTCATTTTGCGAAAAACAGTGTGAGCAAATGGTCCAACAGTTTGTGCATGATTGCAAGGAATTTAGGGATTTCACCATCTATAGTCTATAACATTATTAAAAGATTCAGAAAATCTGGAGAAATCTCTGTGTGTAAAGGGCAAGGCCACATGGGTTCTTGAATACTTTGGAAAACCCTTGTCAGTAAACACTGTTTGTCACTGCATTGGCAAATGCAGGTTAAGAGTCAAAGCAAAAGCCATGTATCAACAACATCCAGAAACAACGCCGACTTCTCTGGGTTAAAGCTCATCCGAAATGGACTGACGCACAGTGAAAACTATGCTATGGTCTGTCGAGTCCACCTTTCAGGTTCTTTTTGGAAATAATGGACGGCATGTTCTCTGGGCCAAAGAAGAAAAGCACCATACCAACTGTTACTGCATCAAGTTCAAAAAGCGTCAGTCATGGTATAAGAGTGTATTAGAGAGTAACTTGCATATCTGTGAAGGCACCATTACAGGGATACCTACTCATTTTGGAGCAACATAAGCTGCCATCTGAATGATGTCTTTTTCAGGGACATATCTGCTTTTTTAGCAAGACAATGCCGGACTGCTAAGCAGCTGAAGTGTTATATTAAGCAAAAAAAGAAAAAAAAAATCAGACAATTACTTCAACAATTGTGCAGACTTCTGCTCATGGAGTGAGTGAAGCACTCAGCATTTTGTGATTTACCTTTTCATTTTAGGCCAATTTAGTGATTTATCTTTGCTATTTACACAGATTTAGTGATTTATAATTATGTTTTATGTTTATTTAGTCATTTTGCGTTTTATTTGAATTTAATAAAAAAATTATGTTTAATAAAAAATGGAATTTGAATTTCAACTTTTTAAATGTCAAATTTTATTTAGATATTGATTTGAATTTAGTGTTCAATCTTTGCATTTTAGGCTGTTTTAGTGATTTAGATATGCGTTTCAGGCCAATTTAGTTATTTAAAGTTGCGTTCTAGGCCAATTTAGTGATTTATGTTTAGTTTTTAGACCAATGTAGAGATTTATCTTTGCATTTAAGCCTAATTTAGTGATTTATCTACAAAACAGTAACTTTACACTGTACAGATTTTTATCATCTTTTAATTAACTACTTCCATTTACAGCTCTGTTAAAATGTGTCTGTTTGGCTCAGTGTGAGATGCAATATCAGCTGCACGTGTTGCCACACTCTGCAGTTCCACACATGTTGCTACAATACAGCACTTAAATTTCAGTCAGAAGGGAGAAGAACTGTTCTATTATAACACTGCAAAAATTTGTACATAAATTTGAATATTCATAAGCATGTGAGAATATTGTTTAAAACTATTTTTCTGGACAGTAATTTTAGCCAGGATAAACATATTTTTTAGCTAATATATTATAGCTATAACTTATTCTTATGGTTAACACATTGACGTATATCAATCACAATTGAATTAAATTAAGTTTATCTGTGTTTATTCTAATTTCCAAGCAGTAAACACTTCTTGCACGGATTACCAGCTTTAAATAGCTTCTTATTTTGTCAGCTGCAAAGCACTGTGAGTGAAACGCCTTCCCGAGATCCTGCTCACTAATTAATTTGTTCATAAATCTCTGAAGCAGATCCTGTATCCTGATGTAGTCAATCAATGAGTCAAATTAACACGTTCTTCCCCAAGAATGCGTTTCAGGTGTGGCATTAAAATAAGTAATTAGAACACACCTCGATGAGAACACCTGCAGATGTGAGTGTGATATGAGTCAAAATCAAACAAGCCAGCATGAAAGACCGCAGAGACTGCACGCTGAAGTTTGAGAAGAATTAGAAGCAATACTTTACAGTAATGCATACAATGTGCCAAAGAAATAGCTCAGATTGCTTCAGTTTGAGTTCATATAAGTTCAGCCAGTCCGGGCGTGAGCTTAACCTTCAAAGAAATGTAATCGGAATAATTGATTCCCCTCCCTGTTAGAAGTGGTCTGAACAAAATGAAAACAAAAAGGGACTCAACAAAAGACATTCATTCTGTAGATTGTCTATCAACAGTTACATTTCATAAGTGGACGTGTATGTAGATGTGAACAGGCGTCCTCATGACATTACACTGTAAAAAATGAAAGTCTGCTCAACATAGTATTACAAGTCAACTTGTTTACACAGCTTTTCTTGAGTTAACTCGACTTGACACTAAAGTCAAACTCCGTATCTCCATTAGGTAAATCATTTAGAATACATACTTTTTACTCAGATTCTCAACTAGCTGGAACTCTTCCAATCACACAATCCCACCAAGTATTTCCTCCTCTTGGGCTGCCACTTACGGATGGCTATGACATCACTGGGGTTCAAACTCACAGACTCCTGATGTTGGGGTGTACAACAGCTCATAAAGTGATAAGCACATTCACTGTTTGTATTTTTTTTTTTTTTT